>JAUTBT010084635.1:0-12159 GCA_032361225.1 Lepetodrilus schrolli | reverse complement strand
ACGACTGCTGTCAATCTACTTCGGATGTATATAATAAATAGAATACTTAACTGTGTTTCTCAAATATCATGTTTTATCTCATCTCGTGAAGTGTGGAGGCTATATTGTCACTCGTGGCTTTGCCACTCGTGATAATATAGCATCCCCACTTCACTCGATGACATAAAACATGATATTTGAGAAACGCAGTTAAGTATCCTTTATATATTACACTAGAGTAAATAAATATTGGATATAATGTCAACACAGCGGCTGTAATTTACCTGTATAATAATGGTGTGAGAACTGATGGTAGTGATTAATTACTGTATCTATTTATTAGTATCTGTACTTAAATTTTAGTATCAGACATATATTTAAATATATTTAACAGAGCATTAAGATACATTTAATACAAATAGTATGGATTCCATTTCTGCCAGGAATACAATATGTTTCTAGTCGCAGAGCAGTCATGTTTTCAATACTGGCAACGATTCGAGGTTGGGGGTACACTACCTTGATAAAGATAGAGGAGAACACGCAGTGTGATACATATACAAACACATCCCTACCCTTTCTATTCTCAATCCTTTGTATGACGTGATCAACAATAATCGCAATACGACATTCCCCGAATTTATCAGATTTCTGTAATATGTGTCAGTCTGGCAAGTCTGCCAGGAGGAAGGCCATATTTATATGAACGGAGAAACACTACTTCCATGACGCATATAAGAAACATATAGAAATATACCTCAACATACAGACATCTCATGACCTTTAGATGCGGGGAGTTTACACCAAATTGCGCTATCATCCTCCATCATGATTAAGCGGTGTATGTGGTACTGGGCAATCGGGAAGCCGGCTTTTATCAGGTTGGAGTCGGGCAGGGTGCTGCCTTCAAGTCTAAACTCAGTTCTAGGTGGCGGTTTCCAGATGTAGGAATAGTCATTTATAGCAGAGGCCTGGTCAGCTAAAGCGATCGAGTTCCAATATAACTGTGTACTACATGTGTTGTTATTGAGCACAGGCAGGACGTCTGTGGTTTATGCAACCCTCCGGTCCTGTGAGATGATGAAACTGGGAGCACGCCGGGGCCGATCAACTTTCATGCTTACAGCCACGGGAGTCCCCGAGTCAGACAGACAGCAGAAAGCCTACGCCGTATATGGAATAACTTGTGCCCCATAACTGATGACGTGGTGCACAACTCCGAACTGTGAACTGCCAAGGGAGGGGGAACGAAGAAATTGAGTGATATTTTTCATCGCCAGACTCCTAATTACAACTTTAATTTAGTGGCCTGTAGGATATCCGAGTTTCGTTTTTGGCGTTCTTCGTTCCCGGGATATGGAAGAAACCGTGTGCGTGGTATGTGTACAGTTTGAGCCCCAGACTTGGCGGAGGACGCTGTGTAAGAACTGTTTCCACACCTTGGAAGAGCATACACCTGGCACCGAGGAAATTAGTCGAACACCGCCGGTGCCTAAGAAAGATGATTTGGATAAAAAGAAGAAATCGTCATCGACGGTTGATAACACAGGCGATAAAGGTAGAGATAAAAACCTATCCACTGCGAAAACTAACAATGACGGCAAACCGGTAACCGTCCCATCATCGAAGGGGTCATCTAAGTCAGCCAGTAAGAGCAACACCGCTACATTATCGTCAAAGTTTGGTTCTAGTATTAGCAAAGGCAAGGATAACGCTAAAAGTGATACTTCTTTCGCCGGTAAAAGTAATGGCAAAGGCGAGGCCGGAAAAGATAGCAGTAAGTCAGTGAGTGCACCAACAAACTCTCCTAGTGATCAAACGAAGCGCGTGCCCGCCGCTACTGGTAAGCAGCAAACAGATGGGAAAGCGCTAGGAAGAAATTTCGGTCTTAGTTTTAGTGTGGAAAAGAAAAAGAATGCAACAGACATTAAAACTAAGACATCTAGTGGTAAAGAAAGCTCGGTGTCCGTCACGAACTCATCTTCAGGAAAACTAGAGCAACAATCTGCGGAACCGAAAACTGGTGACGTGAAAGGCTCTCATTCCAGTGATCAGAGTCAGGTTTCAAAGACCGACAACAATAAATCAGCGGGAGGCAGCGGCAAGCGTTATAGCGGGGCAGGAGGAGGAAGTGGGGGAGCCAAGGTAAAACATCTCTTCAGATCATACGGCCCTGGAGAAGAGCCGACAAACACACAAGAAGACAAGAAGACAGCATCCGATGCAACCCGGACCGATTCTGACGTCACAGGTAAATGTCAAACTGGCGATGGGAGTCAGGTTTCTGGTAAGACACTCGGGATTGGCAAGGAACCAGTCTCTACTGTGGTGAAAGCAGTGCCGTCTGTCGGGGCGGGTAGCGGTAAAACTACAGTCAAAGTCATAGCAACCAAGGGGGAGGATGTCGGAAATACGGCCGGTCCAAAGTCACCTTCTGTTACTATCGGCGTCAGTCGCGGAGGAGTGGTGGACATTAAAGTTCGCAAATCTGATTCTACAAATGAAACTGTAAATAAATCGGAGCAGATAGGTAAGCTTCAAAATGCAAGCAAGGCAGGGGAAAAGGATACAGCAAAAGAAAAGAAACTTGAAAAGGAAGTGCAAGAATTGAGGGTTAAGGAACAGGAACTGATTGCACTGAAAGCCAAAGAAAAGGACTTGGTTGCCAAAGAAAAGGAATTTCAATTATTGAAAGCTCGCGATGCTGAACTTAAGGAACTCAAAGCGAAAGAAAAAGAATTAAAATCAAAGGAACAAGAATTTAAGCAGCTTTTGGCTAAAGAGAAAGAACTTGAGAAGTTAAAAATAAAAGAGAAGGAAGTCCGAGACAAGGAAAATGAAATTAAATCTCTCAAGGTCAAAGAGCAGGAACTTCGGAACTTGAAAGCAAAGGACAATGACATCAAAGCGAAGGAAAATGAAATCCGCAAGCAGGAAGAAAACTTAGCAGGATTAAAAACGAAGCTGACCGAAATGGAAGAAAAGTGCCGCAAACTTCAGGCCGAGAACACGACGCTGAAGAGGACATCAATTCACGGACGCCCAGAGGAAATGGAGAAGAAGCTAGAAGAATTGCGCGGACAAGTGTCATCAATGGAAACGAGGTGTGGCAAGCTGGAAACCGAAAAGACCACTCTAATGGCCGGACTGAAGGAAAAAGAAGACACCATAAAACGCGAAGGCCACGGGTCACAGGATATGAAGGAGCTAAGTAAGAAATTTCGGGAGTCTGAAAGGGATGTCGACCATCTGGAGGACGAGAACATGAAGCTGAAGAGCGAGGTACGCGAGCTGAGGGAAGAGATGGATGAAATGTACGACACATTCAGAGAAAACGAGATAGACGAATACAGGGACTTGCAAAAGGAACTTGAAATCACTGCTAAAAACTGTCGAATTCTTCAGTTCAAACTCCGGAAGTCGGAGCGCAGAAACGAACAAGTGGAGGCTGATAGGAGCCACTTCGAGGACCGGTTACGGATTTTGCAAGATTCATGTGAATCGGAAGACACTCGTGCGCATGTCAGGAAGGTGGAGGAGGAGCTGAAAATGGCGAAGGATGTGTCAGTGCGACTACACGATGAGCTGGACCTACTCGACGACAAGAAGAGCAAGGCCGAGGAGGACGCCAGGCATCTCACCGAGCTTCTAGAACAGTCTGACAAGAAACAGTTTCGTATGGAGATGGAGATTGATAAATTACGTGACCAGGTTTGTATATTAATGCACATTTGAAATTATAGTTTATCGCGCATTACACAACTAAGCAAATGCGCAAATAAGCACGTGGTCATTCGAGTTGAATAGTTTTAATATGTCAACTGCATAGCATTAGGCTAGCCTTGAAAATAATGGCGGTGACGTTCTTGAAATATTAGTTATATTTAATGTTTACACCGATACAAATCACTGGGCGTAACTAAGCATCATAATAGCACTGCATAAAGTCGTATTTAATCCAATGTGAATACACACGGACACACAGTCTGACTATCTATGACTAAAATGTACAAACCCAAAGACATGTGGTTACAAGTGAAGTGTACTACACCTGCATAACTTGGATTTATTTTTAAATCGGAATAGGAATTTAACGAAAAGTGAGTAACTATTGACATTATTGACCTACGTGCCCTTACCCACTGGCTGTACTGGTTGGCACATGCACATAGGAAGTAATAACTCAGAAACAGAACACCGTTTGAACACAGTCCTATACAAACAAACGCTCCTGGAACATGCACAGGTTGCTGGTAGTAGCACTTGGACCAGGTACGTGGTCATTGCTTTGTGACAGCGTAATAACTACGTAGTATCTACTCCAGTTATCTACTCCAGTCCGTAATAACTACGTAGTATCTACTCCAGTCCGTAATAACTACGTAGTATCTACTCCAGTCCGTAATAGCTACGTAGTATCTACTCCAGTCCGTAAGTACGTATATGGTCTCACACATGGGTAATTGATGGTAAACATTATTAGTGACATTAAATATAATTAATGGCACTAAATACAATGGGTGATTTTAACGTATTAACTCTATTCCACGTTTTGGATTTTCCTTGACTATTATTAGTTGCACTTCCCAAATCTACTGATATAAACTGAATAAGCGGCACTTTGTTTTAAACTTAATTTGTTCGACTATTATATTTCTAAATGTATCATAAATAGGATGTTACAATTGTTACAATACATTGAACCAACCTAAGTTTGGGCAAGCTGTAAAGAGTATATTACTACATTCAAGCAATTGGCCATATTCCTGTGGTATGCAGCTGAAAAACCAGCATCGTGTTACAATACAAACACCCCCAGGGTTATACTTATAGGAAATGCATTCCCAGGGGGAATAAAGTATACATACACACCTCATTCCCAGGGGGAATAAAGTATACATACACACCTCATCAGACACACCTGAACCAGTTGGCGTTTCTATAGCAACCCAGCTGTTTTCTTCCAGAGCTTCCACAGATGCTTGGTATTAATGGCAGTAGGAAATAATAGAGATTTACCATACATGCTGAAGCCTTTTAGCTACAAATTACCTCCTCGTATGCAAAATCAACATGGGAGCTTGGATACTGTCTAGAAATTAGCTGTATCCAGTGTATGTAAATGTATCAATTATATCGTCCATGAAAATAGAATACATTAGAAACATTGTTCATATTTGGGGGATATTTGGCTAGCTATCATTACTAACGTAACAATGGACGTTGAATAAATTCAGTATATGATTATCAAGATCGGTTTGATGAAATCTAACAAGAAACTACTTTGAATAGTGTGTTTAATAGGTTAACTCCCATGAGACAAAACCAGACCTCGAGATTACGAAACTTTCTTTTAGTACGATTAAATGCTCAACTCAAAGTTATGTTCACAAATCCCCATATAAAACTTGACATTGAACACGAAATCGTACTCAAAATGTTTCGTAATCTTGGGACCAGATTTCAATGCCATAGCAAGACCTGTCTATGAAGATATTTTGCTGGCCGATGGTTGATATTTATGGGACTACTACAAGTGGAATACCTAGTATTCATTGATAATCTACCACCACAAGTTCCAGTATCAACGTAGTACAAGTTACATCACAACATATTTCAAATTACTAGTACTAGATACTGGTAGATTTCAGAAATAATCAACAGCGTACTATTCAACGGGGTAATTGTCGACACAACAGCTGACTGAAGGCAGCGTGGTATTGAGTCAATGTTTGAACAGTCATAGTTTCAAGTAGTATTCACATCAGTCAGTCAGTCTATCTGTTGAACGTATTACACAGCTTGGGGGCTGCAGTGATAATGATAAGAACTCCCTCATGGACATGTGAGCTCCAGTAGCTCTGAAGAACAAGACTATCATATTTCTAAGGAACTAGTTAAGTAAGATACTGTAAATTATGACGGTACTGAGTGCAGACATACATTCAGTAGAGTTTGATTTAGTCAATACTGGTAAACTACCGTCAACTTTTAAAGGAAAGATGATATTGATATTTTTTATATTATTTTCAAATGCTGACGGACACGTAAGAGTTTGGCCTATATTTCAACACTGGGTATTTCAGTAACGGTTGAGAAAGTATATTCTCATTTAAATGATATAACAAATCAAATGTACAATCATGTATAACAATATTTGATATAATATTGTTATACATTTACTTATATCTAAATCTAAGTAAGAAATAAGTTTATGTGTTATGTAAAAGATTAAATGCAGTCAATATGTAAGTATATGCTGATTCAATTCTACCACAATAACTACAGTAGAATGCCAGTCTGTAGGCTGATTAGTAAACTTGATACAGACTGCAGACGTCATATGACGTCACTACGTCAATTAATGATGAAACTGAGCCCTAATTGATTGATGTCCGGATTTCAAGGATGTATTTAGAAGCATGAACAAAATATATCGTTTTTATTCTAGACATTTTTCATTATGATAATAGACAAGTTAATACTTTCAAAGACACCTTAAACATGTACTGAAATGACTTTAGTTTTTAAAACATTCTTTACTCTGTCGTCAAAAAACGTATTCTCACCCAAACAGTTCTATCCAAATTGAGATGTATCTGCTATGCATAGTTAAAGCAAGTCTAGTAAACAACATCTTTGAGTGTCTCCCTTCATCTAAGTAACATACCAATCAGTAGAATTGATATACAAACAATATGTGACCCTCTAAGATTTGGATTATTCTAGTACACCAACGTCTAATATTAATATCCTAAACTACTGATAAAGTTATCAATAATGTATTATGTTTGTATGTCATAATTATACGTTATTTCCACTTAAGAATTTGGCAGCTATATGTAATACAGGAATATACTCATTGTGGCAGAGTGGCTTAGGTCATACAATACCATTGTAGCTATAGCTCACCAGAAAAAAAAAGGTAGAGTGATAATTGGATGACGTTAGTGATGTTTCTATGACAACGTATGTTTTTGGTATTGGTGGATTATTTATCCTTATCCTCATACCCCACACGAACTCATTATTTATAGATCAGTGAATAAACATCCCTGAAGATGAGGATGAAGTTACGTATTGTAAAGCATGGGTCCTGTTCCCTGGGTTACAGCATTCACAGTCTGTGTCACACCCTGTTCTCACCAAAATACTCATATTCAAAATGTCCCCCTAGAGCAGTTGAGCAAGTCTAGGTTACTGTAGACCAGGGTAAAGAATTTCAGGGGCTCCTTTCATATAAATAAGACTACAGATAGTCTACAGCTTTCACAAGTCCAAGTTGTCTTATGCAGAACGTACGGTAAACGGCCAGGTATAGTCTATAAATAGTTCCACATGAAACTGGGTGGGAACATATTTGGCAGAAGTTGACTTAATCAGTGTATTAACCTGGGAATCCTCTCGCAAAGCTCTCTTATCTGCTAAGACACCATAACGCTCTCTTTGCAGTCTATTAGCTATCAGCAAAGAGAGCGTTATGGTATCTTAGTGGATAAGAGAGTTTTCTGAATACGTAACTAATCGAGTATATGTGTTCATAGTTATGTTGGAAATTTACTTTGACATTGGATAGAGGTATATCCAGCCTCTTAGACATGATTTTAGAGTACGTATACGTTTTTGTTCCGCATAGTTCTATAGTGAAGGAATGGGGAAATTTACGAGTACAAATACATACGGTACGACGCGAATACACTACACACGAACGTTATCTTTAGTAATGTCAATTAAGATCATAATTTATTGGATTATTCCCGTGTAACTGGCCGTCTAGCTATCGTAGAATACGTTGTACATTCGGAGAGCATTCCGAGTCGAGACAGTCATCGGCCATTTTCCTATAACAAAAGGAAACACGTGTTTCGGTATGACGAAAGGCGTAAGTCTGGTAACCATCTCCAATCTTCGCCACTACACCATTGTTAGAGTTAGAACTACGTTAGCCTTGGAGTTACGACGTTTACTACGTGGCATCCTCGAAACACAGAGAAATATGCCTACGTAACGTAAGATCTGTCAAATATTTGGTAAGTAGGGACACTGGTCTGTGATTAGAAGATACCTACATGAGTACCCCGTGCTGGTCCGCTGACTGGTCCATGTGATACCGGTTCAAGTTTACCATACGTAATTTACGACTTCGTAGTGCTACTATTAGGAGGTGGACTTAAATGGAATCGACGGGCTGGTGGTAGTCAAGTGGTTGAGCTAAGTGTCTGGAGTTCGCCCTTGACCCTGGACCCAGTATCAGTGTTCGCATAAGTTGTTTTACGCGATTACGACATGATGCGTTGTCTTTATTATGACGTTGACGTAAACGTATTTGGTTCATTAGTAGAAGCCGGTGCTCGCAGGTTCACTGTGACATTCGGCGCTACGGATGTTGCGGGTTTCATTGTGGCGTAGACTGAAAGGCCGTGATATGAGAAATAATATTGCCAGAAGCTGTTCTAAACTATATTCATAGGTAGACGAGTTTCGTGGTCGTACGATCGTAATAAGAAATGGGACCTCGTATATAATGTTACGTCTTTCATTGCGCTACGATCGTTCCATGTTCAAAGTTACGATTTGCATATTAGTGTGACCGTATCCTTGAACGGGACATCCAATCTGTATTGATATATGTGTCTCGTTGCGCTACGATCGTTCTTTGCTGTTAGTTACGACCTCGTAGCTCATTTGAAACGTTTTACGTTTCTCCTAGTAGTCAGATGGTTGTATGGAGTGAATGACCTCTGCACTAATACTGTGATGGGTGTACGTAGAGAATCATGCTCTCAGTACTACTATCGTTTTGAGGAACGCTACCTGAGCAACTGTACACACGATATTCCTTTGCTCTCTGTTAAACATATGTTCCACCGTTATCTCGGTCAGAAACCGGAGAAGAATATCACAGATCCTAAATACATGCGTGAAACAGATAACCCTCACAACGCACTGGTTGCGTCAGGGTGAACAACATCTAACATTGGTTTTTGTTCATTCCGATGTGGTTTCTTTTGGGTCGGTTTGTGAACATATCCATGGTAGGAATAAGTGGCATTCTACGACAAAGTACATATTTATTTCGGCATCATACTTTGTCATTGTCACCTAGGCAAGGGTTTGTAAGGATGTACTTGTCGTCATAAATAATATGCACATTTGTACCGCGCCATTTCTATGCCGCGTGTACCTGCTCATAGCGCTACGTAAACAGCTGAAGCCGTTAAGGAACATATACCTGCTCATAGCGCTACGTAAACATCTGAAGACGTTAAGGAACATATAGGTATTTTGTAAATCTTAGAACTAGTAGTAATTCACGTGACTGTTATAGACGATGCCATTAATTCAAATGCGGAAGTCTGTCTTGTGTGACTTCTCACAATACAAAATTGTGATTACTTCCGACCATGTGAGGAGCACACTAATACGGAAACAAACAGGTGATATTTGGAAACCTCCATTACTGAGAGGAAATACAACATTACTGAGAGGAAATACCACATTACTGAGAGGAAATACAACATTACTGAGAGGAAATACCACATTACTGAGAGGAAATACCACATTACTGAGAGGAAATACAACACTACTGAGAGGAAATACAACACTACTGAGAGGAAATACAACATTACTGAGAGGAAATACAACATTACTGTTGTATTTACGATCTGTAAACTTTCATCAGGACTTGGTTTTGGTTTTCCTCTTTATCTTATAGCTACAAATGCAAAGTATTTCCCATAGTGTATCCGTAATCAAATTGTCTTTGTAGCTCCAAATATCTTTCACCGCTGTAGAATAGATAATATTCCATGGCACCCATCTGACAGGTAATTTCTCTTGAATGATAGTGTTTTACATTTCCGGTAAGACTGAACGTAATTTGTGTGTAAATAGTTATGCATTAAGGGGAATACCTCGAATCGTTGAAAACTGCACAACTAGCTTTCGATTTAAATGCATGATCTACTTGTGAGTATGGTGGGCCTCTCGTTTCGAATGAGTTCATATTAATAAATATCGAGATTTTGATAAAACGTGTGTTGTCAAATCAAATCCATATATTTTCAGGTAAAAAAAAACATCGTCTGATCACAATGTAGGCCAATTATTTGTGATTGGATGCGTTTGTATATTAATTTTGAAACCTCACTGAAAAATTAAATGCTAAAGTTCAATCACTAGCGACATATCTCCAACCTACAATCAACTATGTTATAACAGACAAGACTTTATGTTATATTTCCTCTCAGTGCGACTGCGGTAGTTGTAGACGCAGCTGCCATAGTTGGTGTCGTAATTGATGAAGACTGGTGAGGGTAACGTAGTAGGTGGAGATCGATGGTGTCTTAGTTCCGGTGATGATGTTCCGATGACGTGGTTGTAGTGGATATATTTATTAGTAGATGAAAACTGCCGTGGCACAAGTTAAGAAAATATCATGAGACTCTGCTCTATAATATTATTTTGCATTTCAATTAGAACTGTAATTCAATTTTCAGTCATATAACTATCACTATTCCCGTGTAACTATCAATATTCCTGCTATTCATGTATAACTATCACTATTCATGTATAACTATCACTATTCCTGTATAACTATCACAGAATGAGTGTATCCTGCATGCGTAGAAGTGTGGATGTATTAATCACATAATAACGCACTGCCAGACCATTGTCTGCATCACACAGGCCTACTTCCGTTTAATTCGGCGAGGACTAACCTGCGCCCTATTTACGCCAGACTACACCCCAGATGGAACAGACATGCCAGGTGCGGGAAAACAGCAATGTGTATACTACATACTTACTGGAAACGTGTCGATATTATCAACGAGAATTGAGGTACTTATTCACAGTAGCTTCAGGTGGGAACTGGAAAGCGTTTTAAAATCATCTTTATTAAACCCGCAGTTTGACGTGTCTTCTGCGCGTTTCGAGAAGGAAATGTAAGGAATTTACTAAATTACAGTAATAATGTGTCAGTGTGAATACTGTCGAAATATGTAGAATTTGAATAACTCACTAATTACTTGTTACATGCCGCAACTAATTTAGTTTTACTGTTTCAAATGCCTTTTTGTGTTTTACATATTTGCTAAATTTAAAAATGGAATACCGGTAACATAATGAGCAATTTATTGTTTAGCTAATATCTGGATAAAGGTACAAATGAAAAGTAAGATATTAATTTTCGGTAAATCTAGATTCAATATGAACTGGGCATAATGGAAGGTTTGGTGGTCGTTGGTGTGGTTTTAGGTGGTAGTAGTGTGGATGGTTTTATTTATCATTGACCTATAGTGTACTGACCTATAGTGTACTGACCTATAGTGTACTGACCTATAGTGTACTGACCTATAGTGTACTGGCCTATAGTGTACTGGCCTATAGTGTACTGACCTATAGTGTACTGACCTATAGTGTACTGACCTATAGTGGACTGACCTATAGTGTACTGACCTGTTATCGTAATTCTTATTGTTGCTCAGCTAGTTCACATGTGACATGGCACATTGAACCAGACACACACACCCATTGGTACGGAATTAACCTTTGTAACGAAACCTCATTATATCAGGTATCAACTTAAAACATATCCGGTTTCAAAATAGATATTTACCTCGTCCTAGCACGCCAGAAATCGGTGTATTATGAGGACTGTGAAAAAATATTTAAAATCATTTGACGGTTGAGGTATGGTACTTTTGGTACAACCGTGACGTAAGCAAACATCACGTGACGTTTACACGTGATCCCCTGACATGTGTCTGATCAATTCAGAACAAGTGGAGGTAGCTTGCTTCGCGTGTGGAATGCAACCTGATAGTAGTCGTTTAGTACTTAGTCCGCATTTAGTCCGTGACTCACGGCTATTAATTTCTCAGTAAGTTATATTCTCGTGTCAGTTTGGATAGTTCCACGCAGGTAGTTTGGGTACCTAGCTAGTTCTGAACATCTAAGCATAGCAATGGCCATGATCAAGTAATTCTATGCATGCCAAATAATTTAGTTCTTCTTCAAAATGTTCTTCTTATGTAGTGCTACTTAATATTAGTTAGAAGCTATATTAATTACGAAACACGGTAAGTGTGGTGGTGGTGGTGGTGGTGGTGGTGGTGGTGGTGGTGGTGGTGGTGTGGGTGGGGGGGGGGGGGGTAGTGGTTTGAGAGTCGCGTTCCA
>JAUTBT010084634.1:0-12160 GCA_032361225.1 Lepetodrilus schrolli | reverse complement strand
AAACAATTATTTTCGCCGATTAATTTATGTGTCCGAACTATTAGAGGGTACGAACTAATAGAGAAAATACGGTAGTACTAGTATATCATTTAGACTTTGCAGAAGACACTATCATTTTAAAAAATATTTTTCTTTAAATAAAAATAATTACAGAGTACTTCTTATTCCTCACGAGCATGAATTACCCAAAAGATATTATTCAATGTTAACAAAAGCAGGTTATTTCAACACCAACAGTTCCACTGATGAAAGCCCCAAGGCTAGAAGAATTGTACTCAATGTCTCTATGCAAAAACTACAAGGGTTCAGCATGTTCTGGGCAATTTGAAATGTCAGCATGCATTACTGTGTGTAGATAATCTTGACAGACCTCTACTGCATGAGGAAAACATTGGTATAATTCGGTCTAAATAGATTTCACAATCAGATCCTTTTATACCGAGACATGAAACATGCCATTTGGCTTCCAACACAGTAATTTTTCCTGATAAATGAATATATCTTGTGCAAGACAAATTCCAAATTGAATAAAAAATATGTCAAAGATTTTTTCAATATTCGTTTTCAAATTTAAAAAACCAAAACATTACACTATCTAGCAATTATTATCCACTGGTCTGTTGTTTTTAGACACTGCGTGAATAATAATTGAACAGTGCATTTTCGGAGGTCAAAGTAATCCACATGACTTCAATACTCTGCGTTTAACAAGACGCAATCTTTCTATTGTGGTAATGCCAAGATACAAGGTGATCATAGCCATGCAGTGGAATCAATACAACCAGAGTCAATACTACCAGATCAATACTGAATGCTCTGCAATAATATCTGCTGACTGAGCAAAACGTACTATGAAGAAAAACCCAAGTGTGTCTGTGTTTTATCATTGTGTAACTAACTATGGTAAAGTATGGATGAAAATTGCAAAAATACATATTTGTGGAGTATCTGTGTGTGTCTCTCTCTGTGTGTGTGTGTGTGTGTGTGTGTGGAGAACATTTTTACTTTTTTATTTTTTTGAATTGGGGTTTAGAGTATCTTTCAAGATTCTTTCACTTATATCATGGCGTGTCAGTTTAGGGCAGCAGGAAACCCACAACATCTGTAGCGCTGAATGTTGCAGTAAACCTGCGAGCATCGACTGGTACTGACAAGACCAAGGATGATAATTGCATTGCCACTCTACAGAAAATCGCATCATATCAATATCACATCAGAAAGGTAACTTTCGCGAACATTGATGCCGGGCTCCCGGGCCGGGAGTAGAGAACATGTAAAGTGCATATATTTATATAAAACAAAATAAATATGAACACATGCATGCCTTCAGAAATGTTCTACAAATCAGAACATTACACATGTCATCATACAATACATCATAATTAAGTCAAGTCTGCAAGCTTTTGTTATTTCACTATAAAATCATCATTGCCATCTTAATGAATAAATGCACTCATGTCCAATGTGAACATATGGGAGGTCCAAAATACATGTTTTTCTTTAAAAAAACAACAAAAAAAACCATACAACCCACAGATGCGACATTATCTTAGAAAAATCTGCTTGCACCCCCAATTTAGCCCATGTTCGAGTGAGACGCTCCAGACCTCTAGGTTGGGGATAACATCTAACCTGGTACATTCTAAAGATACTGGTTATCATTTCCCCCACAAAATGAGAAAATGGCAGTTCCCAGGGTGTGGAATGTACCGAAAATTAGGCTGGAAAATGTCATGTGTGTTTTCTGATCCATTGCTAAATGAAATCAAATGAATACTAGTGAACCTAATTATAGGTATATATATACTTGTGAAATAGAAGAGCATGGTGCATGTGGTGGTATCATGAGCGAATGTGATGATATTGCTATCAATTATTTATGTTATTATATTCAATATGTAAAATCCAGAGAATATCTGTCAATTATTTATGATATATACCATGTAAAATTCACAGAATATGTCATTAGAATAAAAATAAATGTGTATACGACAACACGTAGAGTCACAGCATACAACATTTAAGACCACCCCCCACTTCTCCAGGACCTGTTTAAAGGTGGAGTTCTCCAGAGAACACATTTACATTCACACAAATTCCATTTTCAGAAATAATAAGACTTCAGGGATGGAAACATACCTTAAACAAATTCATTTTATGTGAGTATTTTTTTTACAAAACATGAAATTTCTACTAGGATAGCTTTAATATTGAGATAAATAACTCGAGCTAATGGACTAATGCTAATTTCCATCCCCAAATGAGATGATGAAGCAATCCGACAGGAAAACCGTACTCACTGTTACGGTTAGAATACGGCGTAGATTTGGGCGTGGTTTGTGTTGTATTATCCGTGACGCCTGGCACATGACTGTCGTGACGACCTTGCATGAACGTGGTAAAATGTCCATTAGTTTTCAAACTCGGCCGGTGTGGGGAGATCCCCGCGGGATCATGGACATTGTTGTGATTGCGGTCCCCATTCTGTTGCATCACTGTAACATGGGGGAAATATTATTATTATTAATATTATTATTATTAGTATATACATTTACGTACAACAAATATCCAGAATAACTGCACAAATGCGTTTTTGGAAAATGGGTGAAGAAGGATACACAAATATTGCAAGACATGTCAGATGTTAGATATCGAAAGAAACTTTTCTTTGAGAGAGTTCATCATAGAAGCTGACAAGGAATGGACATTATCCAAAACATGCAATAATTCTAGCGATTTGATTGGTTGTGGTAAAAGTCTTACAACCCAGTTTGGCAATAGTTAAAAGCTGAGAGTTCATAAATGACCATGGCATCATTGCGTCCGCCTTCCCATTGTATGTTAGAAAGACATTTCAGCATAGATATAAAAGTGTATTATTACAATTTTGGATAAATTTGTTACCAGCGTGATTTCCAGGGCATTCAGATTTGTTTCAAGCTGAAATTTCTTGTCCATCTATTTATTCCCAATGGAAACACAATTTTTATTATTTTATTTTCTTCCAGTTAATTTTTTTTTACCATTGTTGATATTGACCAATTTTAGAATCAATATTAAACTTGAAAGCGTTCCAATAAAAAACAAATATACATTTAAAAAAAAATATACTTCTACTCTTTCATTCTGAAATATGAACACATGAGGTATTATATCACCATTCCTAAGCATGCATAACTTGGTCAACTATCTCTTGCCATATGTTATACAAACTTGACAAGAGACTAAACCTTAAACTTGATAATGCTGGCAGGAACAGCAGATGCCCTGTAGAGCAGTTATTGTCATTGATCATGTCACAGGAGATGTCGAGAACAATTGAGTTGTCTCCCTTGGACCATCTTTTTAGACCATCTCTGTACAATTCATTATCGAAAAAAACCTTCTCCCTTCCAAATTCATTACTACTAGCTAGACTCTCCAGTACGCAATGAAGCAACTTTAAGGTAACCATACCATAACTTCAACCTTAGCAATGATGTAGTCCATGGCCAAGTGTGGAGTTAAGGGTATTTTAAGTTACGCTGTTTCTTACATAAACCCCAGCGTGTCATTTCTCAAAGCTCTCTTATCCACTACAATACCGCAGCATTCTCGTAAGTGATCAATCGCCAGCAAAGGAGAGGGGTTAAAACTCACCTCTGGTGGAAGCGCAGATGGGGCAGGTGTCGCTGTTAAACATGCAAATGTAGCAGCGGGCGTGCCCGCAGGCATCGATCAGCTTCCGCTTCTTCCCGGCATCGAACGGAAGTCGGCACGCCGGACATATCTCCATGCCGTGCAGTTCCATCTTCATGGTATGGATCGCATCCAGATCTGGAAGCGGCAACAGATAAAATAAAATAAAATGTTTATTTATTTTGTTAATATAATTTCCCCCTGTACATGACAAGGGAGTTGTGAATATTTTTTCCTATAGTCTGGTCTGACCACTGATTGCAAACATTAGCATGTAAACCCTGACCACTGATTGCAAATGGTAGCATGTAAACCCTGTTGAATTGAAAACGTGCAAAATAAAGTAAGAAAAAAATCAAATTAGATTTGAATATGTCGAGAGATCTACTTTTCTTGAAGTTGAAAAAGCAGAGGTAAACATCAACATGAGTTATAGACAGACATATATTAATGCATGATGCAAACACAGACTGCTGATTGAAAATGATTATTATTTCATTTTCTAAGATTTAATTCTTAATAAGTATTAGCATTACTATTCATGGGGATCATTCAACAAAGTAGAAATACAAATTAGAATTAAAAAGTTAGAATAATGAAATGATGTTTTTTAATTTGAAAACTATACATTAATATATTAAAATAAAACTACAGAAACATCTTAATAAATTTCTGATAAATATGGACATAAAAGGAAGACAACCTATTTAATGCATGTTCAAGAAATGTTCATCTTTTAAACTTGCCATTGTTGAATTAACACCCGCAAATTTCAAAACACCATATATTTATCTCTTCTTAGAGCACCTGTTCAAACATTATGGCAACATGATTATCTATTGTTATACAATACATATCTATTGTGACACAACCATATCTATTGTGAGTGACTCAATCGTACTCATTGTGTGACACAATTAAATCCATGGAATGACCATTTCATATTATTTTTCAGGTATACTGTTCGAGAAATCCAAACAAATCACTCAATGTCTTATCCATTAACCTTTCATCTCACTGGTGGCAACCAGGGATGCCCTATAACACAGCACTCCCTGTGATTAATCAAGTGGTTTGAAAGGTTAAACAAATGACTGTTAAACTAAAGTCTTGTTGGACAAATCCCTTTCCACCTCTGATAATGCAATCTGTCATCTGGACATAGTCTTGAAATCCGTCTTCATAACGGCTCCAGATGACGGAGACACATTACCTCCTTAAGCACAGAGACACATTATTGAAACATGTTAGCTCCGACTTATCTTGTGGTCTTGTTCCTGTCCATATCTGTGTCATAAGGAACAAGGACATGTCCTGTCACACTGGGTGGGCCCAATGTTCCAGAGGGTGGAACTAATGTCCTGTCAGAAGATTGACCCATTGTATTTTGACTTGATGAATGGTCCGTCAGAATCCGGTAGGTATTTTTTTCAGGAAAGAAAACTATCCCCCCCCCCCCCCTCCTCCATAATTGTGGAATAGCAGGTGGTGGGTAATTTTCTATATTGCAAATGTCGTGACAAGATGAGATACATATTTCTCATAAGAAACGCAAAGTTGTGATTTAATAATAATGCTAATAATAAAAATAAAATTATAATAATGATGGTAATAGGCACTGTCGGGATTTTGTTGTTGTTGTTGTTTGAATTGGGGTTTAGAGTCGCTTGTCAGTCTGTAGCGCTGAATGTTGCAGTAAACCTGCGAGCACTGGCTGGTACTGACAAGACCAAGGATGATAACTGCATTGCCACTCTACAGACAGCGCATCCTATCAATATAGCGGCAGAAAGGTAACCTTTGTGAACATTGGAACCTTTGGCTGTGAAGTCCAACTGTTCTACCACTCTGCTACCACCCGCCCCTGTCAGGAAAGAAGGCCTCGGAACAAAATAGCTGCTATTGTTCCCAACGGTCGCCTATCCAACAGAGGAATTTCGTCTGCGATACCTATGTGTCTGTGTTTCCTCGAGCCTAATTGTGAGAGTTTTCTGCTGGGTGGATTGATTTGGTCTAACAACAGGGCTGAACACTTTTTACCTTCACAGGTATGTCAACTATGCTTCGTTTCACCTGGCCTGCTCACCTGTAAACGACACTCTTTGATGTCCTGCTATTTACAGGTGTGACAACCCAACTCGCTGGCATTGCTTCCTTGATTGAGCAAATGTGAACGCAACGAGATCTGAGCGTTCTAGTTTACTGTAAAACTCGCGGGAATTTTTCTCATTCATTGTACAGCCATGAACTGGATTGAACTCCCTCGGAAGTTGTCTTTTAAATGAGTTTTTTCCCCAGTAATCGATTGTCACCAAACTGTTGGTAAATTTTCGCGATTCTCAGATTCAAACTGCAAGGTTGCACAAAGCGCTGCTTTCTGACTTAACCCTCTGTTTTCAATTTAACCATCGACATTACTGTAATATGATTATGTATATGACTCAGTGTGTGGGATGTGATTATAAAACTATTTCCTACTTTGGATTTTTTTTTTATGATAAAAGCAACCATCCTATTTTTATGACGAATGCCATATCATATTTCAATAATAATCAGTGTCAGAGAATTCTAACTTAAATATGAACTTTCTCTTTTGGCCAGTATTGCTAATAATAATAAAATAATAATACAAATTACTTAACATTTTAATCATGGTAATAACTGCTCTCATTAAATTACCTAAATTATTTTAATCATTAATTATATATTGTTTAAATTTTTAGGCATCATATAGAGTAAGCTGTATTGAATTATGAGGTAATTCAAAAAGTAAGGTATCCAAACATGACATATTTGAAATAGGTAAATAACATATGTGACCATGTTGAACAGCCTCCAGCTTGGAGTGCATAGGTCATGATGACCCAAGGGAAAGTCAACACACCTGTGTACAGGTATTTTAAATTATGTTAACAAATGGATTTACATTGACATATTCTATACTGTTTTACCTCATTATATTATTATTTAAATTTCATTATACATTTTAAAGGCTATTAGCATGCTGTTTTACATTATTACACTGTTTTACATGATTGCATTATTATTAAAATTTCATTATAAACTTTAAAGGCTATTAACATTATTCCACCATTTTACATGATTATATTATTGTTAAAATTTCACTATAAAGCTACTAGCATATTGAAATATCAACGTAAAATTGTTTATTAAACAGTTTACAATGTTAAAAATATTTTAGTTTAATACAAAATATATTGAATTCGGGACAACAATTGAATCATTCTGTTACCAGAGACATGCACACACCAAAAAATATAAATATAAAAAAATGTTGATCTATTGGGGATTGCAAAACCACATAGTGACCTTGGCAATGACCTTATGTGTATAATGTCAACTCCTAATGATCAAAGGAAACTTGCCTTTAGTCAGACATTTAAAGGTACACCGGGCATGTAAAGGTACACCAGACATTTAAAGGCATAAAAAATATTACATGTCAATGAATTCAGCAGAATACTGAACTCTGTACCTCCTATGAACAAAAACACATATTAATTTCAATAACACTGATGCTATCTGTATTCACAACATAAACTCATAGCTCAAATTGCTACCAATTAAACATTTTTAAATTAAAAATATAATAGAAACACCACATTATCTAGTAAATTGTGAATAAGCATGTTTCCAATGTTTCCTTATATGCTAATTTGACCTTCTGTCTGGTTGTCAGATATAGCTTGATTTGTGCAACAACACTGAAACTGTGTGACAATAACTGATACTCTGTGACAATTGTTATGTGAAAACCACATGGTAACATATATCATAATAATTGAAATATATATTTAAAACAGTGTTGGTTCTCACTATTTAATGTCATGTTATTGTCACAATAATACTGGAATGTGTTAAATTAATATTACAGTACATGTAATAATATTACAATGAGTTATTGTTTTATGTCACAGTGCAAATCTTTCACCCATACGCCATGGGATACTATTACAGTAAAATTGTCATATATTGTATGTATATTGCAGTATACTGTGCATGTTATTACATTAAAAAAATTATATTTTGAATTGGAGAATAGAGCCGCTTTCAAGATTATTTCACTTATATCATGTTTAGGGCAGGAGGAAACCCACAATATCCATTGCACTGAATGTTGCAGTAAATATGTGAGCACCGGCCAGTACTGTTATTACATAAAACTGGAATATATACTACACGCTAATATAGTCTATATTACAATAAAACTGGAATATTACATTACTATTACAATACATATACACACAATTACAGTAAAACATACTGTATATATACTACATGCTCAAAGGGATGGAAATTAATTTTAAAACGTACTTGCCCAAATAATGATATAAATAACAAAACATGAAATTTCTACTCGCCCTTAGGATACCTTTAACATTTGGAGAAATGGATTTGATTGCCGGGTGAGCGTTTAGTTCTATCCCTGTGCTCATATAGTCAATATTACAATAAAACTGGAATATTACATTACTATTACAATACAAATATACAAAATTACAATAAAAATTGCAAGTAATACACATGTATTACAGTCAGTGTTAAAACATTACTGCTGTAGTTCTGATAAACACAACGCAATATGAAAATAACAGCCAGGAAATAGAAGTTGGTAGATTCCAATCGATAAAACAACTGATTACCTGGTTAAGTAGCTGACCTATAAAACAGTGACGCCTGTCTAGACAAACTCCATAGTACAGTGACACGTGTCTAGACAAACTAGTGCAGTGCGCATAGAGTGCACAGACTCGTATACACACATAGAAGTAATATCAAAAAGTCAAACGACCAGCACTCCCTTGAAATCGTCACGTTTTGTTGACACCCACTGGGCAAGTCGACAAGAATACCTTCATTCATTCATATATATTATTTACATATATACACGCAGGTACACAACTCACCATCCACCACAACCTGTCAAGACTACATCAAAGTAAGAGTACATTACAGCATAATTCCCATACCTTAAATGGCATAAACGACATCTCGTTCACAAAGTTAGACTTTTCTCCTTCCTCCAAGGTACGAATACCCTACCTTCAGGTGTTAGCGCTGGACCTACTCCCCAATTTCGTCAACTGCAGGTTGACCTAGATCTGATCAGCCTAAGCAGTGGGGCTTGCAGTTGGAGTGCTTCTGTCTAGTACTGCCACCCCCTCCCCCCTCTGGTCAAAGTTTACACCTGACTGAGTCTGATGGTTGGCAGGCATGCAGGCAGGCTGACTGTCGACTTCGGCCTGGGATCAAAACCGTCCCAACTGCAGCACTGCCTACCTCCTACAGCACAGACATTTCTGACACAATAGCTGGGTGTATTTTAGCAGTGGTTTCCGTTCCCTAGTTAGCAGGATCAATAGAGTAAACATCTTAAGGCTGTTGTTCTGGCTCGGCAGGTGATAATGAATAGATAACTGCCACAGTTTGAACTGCAGACTTCTTAGATGCTCCTATTTTTTTGTCACAACTTTACCAAACAATAATATAATATTGAACTTACTTTTCCTAAACTAAACAATTAATTTATAAAATAATCAATTATTAATTTTATCTAGTCAACTTTATTTCCACTTGTCAGCATTTAAAAAAAAATTTAAAAAAATAAAAAAATATATCTTTATTATCGCGGAGGAAATTTCTTTACATTGTACAATACATTCTACAAAGAAGGTATTTATTATTCATTATTCATTGTATTTATTATTTATGTTACAGTTCTTTCAATAAGCTGACACCCACCTCATAATCCATAAACGCTAATTATTCATCTTCCGCAAAGAGTTATTGTACCTAATGCTGAAATGGTCAAAAGAACACTTCACTAACCACTCATATAGCTAGCAATAAAAGAAGATCTTCCTGTGCAGTTCATTTATGAGTGCTACAGCAGATAACATTTGTGCAGCGAAAACCCCGGCAAAAATATCCTGCACCCATCTTCCCAGTTCTATTTGAAAGAAATCTACCCACAGGAATGATTTCATTGTTCCAAATTTAAAGCACCTAGGCATACAAAAAAAGAAGAGAAGAAAACAATTATATTTTTTTTAAAGTTTCAAGATTCCACATGCTGTTAAACTGCATACCATGTGACACATCTACAACTCTGTGACACTTCCCAGAGTGACACATGACTTTTAGGTCCTTGACACGACACAAGACTCCAGCAGTGAGACTAATTGTAGTCTTCAAATTCGTTCACATGAAAGAGTTTTAAGTTTGTCAAAATACTGATTTCGCCGTTGTTTGCGTGACAGTTACATAGAGGAGGGATTACATGACGTTTTCCACACAACTGAGGCTGTCTACATTCACTTCTAATAAAAAACCATCATGGGTTAAATGACACCACAACCCTACCCCCATGAAACCTGAAAATCTGAGGTCAGTGTCTCCTCAATGAACCATAAATCCCAGAAATACATTATATATCATCAACATGATATTTAAAAAAAATATAACCTATTGTAAATTAAGATATGTGTACTATACAAGCTGCACATCCCAGAAATACATAATGAACGATACCATCAATACAATATTTAAAAAAATATATGATCACGTCAGCTGTTGTAAATTGAGATACTATACTATTACCACAAGTAGATGTACTGTAGTAAAAACAATCCCAATTATAATGCACTAAATATTCTTGAAAGCATGCTCAAAGCGCTACATTATTTTTAGCATGGTCAATGGATTGTTGTGCATACGTATCACCTTCTCAACTCCCTGGGAAGTATACAACCCAAGCAGCCATTTAGGATATTTGCTGACGAGACAACATGGGTTTTTGGTATTGAAATATGAATCACTTACATTTTGCACTGTTAATTAAAACAATAAATAACAATCTACAAAATTATATTTCTTAATGGTTGTATTCAATGCATTATTATTGTCCATTGATAATTATAACTATATTCATCTGACAATGTATCCAAATTATGAACTATGTATTCCATTTTACTATATGAAAACATTGTATCTAATATTACTATATATTTCAAACAAAGTAGAATACAGTTGGTTGGTTGGTTTGTTAGTTGATTTGGGCTTTAAAGCCACTTTGAAGATTTTTCCACTCACATCATGGTTTGCATGCATATGTACTGCTTGTACTAGTCTGGATGTCCACCAGTAGAACACAGAACTTTGTATGTAAACAAAGTGTCCAATCATACCATATTCAAACAACATATACTGTACAATATACTAGTGAAAGAATGTATTCAATGCTAATATATTGCAAAACATTGTATCCAATCTTAATATATTTAAACGAATAACATATTATGGTATTCTAACAAAATATTCAATTTTACAACTTTCCATAATGTATCCATATTGTAAATTCATACAAAATATAATTGTACTGTATTCAATGTATCAGTTTTACCACATGTACAACCAATGCAACAACTGTCTTGTACTTCACACGGAAAACTACTATGAAAACATTTCTCAAATATTCAAATATTTATCCAGATTCCCCACAACTGTTCGCATCTATTTTACCTGTCTGTCAAAAAAACTATCCCCCTTGCAATGACAGTGTTAAATGTAGACTGTCCCGATTGTCCATACATTGCCTATAATATTGTCCCTATATCGTCCCTACATAAACAGCCGAGGACAGTAGTGGGTCCTTCACACCTTGAGGGGAAATAAACCAATTTTGATAAGTGGCGGGACACCTGGGCGCGCCTGTACGAAACAACACAACTCTAGGGCAGCGTTATGTTAACTCCAGCCACAGTGATGGTGTAGTCTATGGCTAAGGTTGGAGTTACGGCTACTTTAGAGTTACTGCAGTTTCGTACAGCAGGGCCCAGGTCTCCTCTTTAGGACCTGCACGAGGAAGAAGGAACCATCGACAAACACTCATGTCGTCAACACCCTCAGTGTAAACACAGAGACATAACTTTGTCTGAAGCCAGGACTGACGGTCAATCTAGCAAGACCATGGCTATTGGTCAGTTAATAACTATACAAGAAAATTGTATAAACACTCACTTTCAATATATCTGCCAACGTTATAGCTGGTAAGTGCATTACTGGCTATTCTGGGCTCATTCAGTGTTAAGAGCATTAGCGATGTCTACGATGATTGACAGCTTGAATGTGATATGTATAAAGGGTTACCTCCCTTTGACCAAATCCATGAATGACAAGAACCTCTCACCGTACAATTATTTTTCCATATTTGCAAATAGATTTCATATTTGACAAAGCCAAACTCCAATATTTACTTGGCATCTTCAGCTAATTTATAAGGTGAATGGCAGGCTTACTTTCCTTGTATTCAATAGCAGGCTTACTTACCTTGTATTCTTTGTTGTTGTGTTTTAAATTGGCTTTTAGGGGCGCTTTCAAGATTTTTTCACTTATATCACGACTTGTCAGTTTAGGGCAGGAGGAAACCCGCAACATCCGTAGCGCTAAATGTTGCAGTAAA
>JAUTBT010084633.1:0-12160 GCA_032361225.1 Lepetodrilus schrolli | reverse complement strand
TTACCCACATCTCAGTTGAAACTGAGTGTTCAGTTACCTGCATCATCGCTTTGCAGTTACCCGCATCACACGCAATTGTCTATGCTTGATATCTCATTCCCAAATGGGTTTTTTCAATAACTGTATGATTCAAATATATATATATATATATAAAAATTATAAATAGAAATTATAAGAAGGGTTTCGATATATAGCAATGCTTTTGAGGAGTTACATAGATTACTTTCCTAATTTTGACGTGTATGCTTATATGCTTGTATTGTTTGGATTATTTCAGTGCTAGTCCTGAAAGTGTATACACTAACAGGCAAGAATGCATTCTTTAAAACATGTAATATGACTTTTATCATAAAACGATTTTGGATTTTTGGATTTTTGCTCCGTCAATATGGTCAAGTTTCGTGAGAATGGGTGATAGGTCAGGTCTATTTTTAGAATTTCCCAGAATTTTCCAAGTTCCTGTGATAGCCAAATACGAGTACTCGGCCTTGGGTTAGCTAAATTACAGATAAAATCTTAATACGACGTTAATATGGATAGTGTGCTTAACTTTCTGTTCAATTCAGAGATGAATCATGTTGTTCAGCATGGTACACACGTGATTGATCGGGATACAAAGTAAGTACGTAAATAAAACAATAGCCATGCACATGTAGGTCCACTCGGCTAACCTACGGGACTGGCTCATAGTCCTCTCGGCAATCTCACGGTCGCTGCCATATTAGAAGTAAACCTATCACGTGATAGTCACGTAATACCCTTGTTCGATTATTATCAATATTTCCAATAACCGATTATATTCCTGCATGTCTTGATAAGATAATAGTATATATTTTAGTAAATTTTATATCTGTAGTTTTTTTACCGTTGCCTAACAATCAGGAAGTAGTTGAAATATAATTAATGTAAGTTACCCTATTTCCCGTAGTCGGTTGATAATATACTAAGCAAAGTGGAAGTAGGAAGGCCTATTTTATACACTTTAGTAAACAATGACATTTCATCATTTGAGAGTTATAATTACAGTTAGGAATTAATTTCAAAATAATTATATGTAATTAGAAACCATAATATAGTCATGATTGTTTTAGTATTGTATCAGCCGTCTACGGGAAATAGGGTAATGTATATTAATTATATTTCAATTATACTTCCTGATTGTTAGGCAACGTCAAAAGACTGAAGATATATAGTTTACTAAATTATATACTATTATCTATCAATACATACACTAATCTAATTAGTTATTGGAAATATTGATAATAATCGCGATAGGGTATCACCTGACTATCACGTGACAGATGTAGTTCCAATAATATGGCAGCGACCGTGAGTTTGCCGAGAGGACTGTGAACCAGTCCCGTAGGTTAGCTGAGTGTGTCGTGTCATCCGGCCCTCCTCGGGCTACTTCCGAAACATCAGATAGTCCCTCGGACATGAATGTGGCCCCGTAATTCGGAAAGGTCAACCGTCCGGAAGATCCGGCGAAGGATTGCTATCAATGCACGGGACTATAGTTATGTAATTGTTAGCGAAAAATTATGATTTCAATTTTCTCGCTGTTCGCTTGTCACTAACAATTACATAACAATAGTTCTGTGCATTGATAGCAATCCTTCGCCGGATCTTCCGGACGGTTGACCCATCCGAATTACGGGGCCTCATTCATGTCCGAGGGACTATCTGACGCTTCGGAAGTAGCCCGAGGAAGGCCGAATGAGAGATTATGTACTAAAGGAAATGATTCGATGATATTCCGAGTGATGTGTGTGGGGAAGGCTGAGTAAACAGGAAAATTGTCAGCAGGGGCAGAAACGATCTAGTTCTCAAATGCCTGTTTGAACAACAATGTTTTAGGTCTGGGTTTAAAAGCACATACTATTCATGGAAAGATTATCTGGTAATTGTGAAACTAATAGAATGCCATACCTTAAATTCGGATCCACAACGGTGGATTTGTCATCGGTACGTCCCATTTTACACGTTCCCACTGGGTGGTAGATAGTGAACGTAAGTGCCCGGATGTAACAATCCCAGTATGCATCTGTGTCGTGCTTCATTTCCGTGCAAAGAGGGAATGGCTTCATATCCGGTTCAGCTCCAATGTCTTTAAGACTTTTGGCATCAAACATCTTCTGGGCAATACGTACAGCTAGTAAAACACAATGAAGACTCATCAGTATAATATGAGAATGATTAGTACACGAGGTTAGCAAGCTTGCTGGAAACAATCACGAGGTATGTATAGCAGAAGGGTTGTTTGTAATTTGATACCGTTGGTACCAATCTGGAAAGGATAGCCTATACAAGTATTAAGTAATATTCTCTGATAACCCCCTCAAATAGACGACAGACAGATAACCATCTATGCACTTCTACAGACGTTCTTCTATTCACAGCCCAATCTAATGAACATAATAGCTGGTCTCGCTACTTGAACATTTTGACATTTTTTGGAAACTTTGAAAAGCAAGTGTGAAAATATCCGAGCGTGTTTCGAATCTGATTTAAATGACATTTTTCAGTCTGGCCGTTTTGGACTTTGCCAATTCATGTAATTTGATATATAACATATTATCCAACTACTGGAGAGATAATTAGTTATATTTGAGGTGCATTGGAAGTACAAATAGAGCGGCAATGCAAATACAAACCTTTTATGAGCGTCTTTACGTCGTCGGGATGAGATAAGTAGTCGGGGTCGATGGCGGGGTGTTCAAAGGGGTTGGCGCTTTTCAGACGGATTGTTCCCCGACTGTTAGGGCAGACTATGCCAGGTAGTACAGTGTATCCTTCCTCGGAACGAGTCCAGTTCAGGCTGCTGTATAGCTTTAGAAAACGTGCAGACTGTTTAGATTGTGGAGACATATTGTAACATATTGTAACATATTACAATTTTTTTTTTTTACTTCATACAGGGCTATAGATGACTTTAACGTCAATATTTTTAACATCGAAGGTTTTATACCAGTATCGATATGGTAAAGTTTTGTTCTTCATTTGTGCAATTTCATTAAAATCAGATACTAAACTGACGCTCCTATATGTAGGCACCGGCTAACATCGGCTAGCTATTTATTGCTATGTTGCAGCAAAAGAATGTCAAAATGCTCAAAGGCATACAATGAAAGGTTTGTTTATATATTTAATGGTCAAACGTATTTTTACCTGAAAGTATGTAATTTTGATGTTTCTACACAAGTACATCAGGCACCCAGCTACTTACTCCTCATTTCCCACTAGTTTTCAATATTTTTTTATTTTCATATTTTATTTTATTTATTGGATCATACAATAAATATAGTGTATATATGTCATCGAGCTCTTCAGCAGTGCGTGCGAGTGAATTGCTGTTCAACGTCGCTGCGAGAAGCTCCTCACAGCGAAGATATACGCCATTTGCATTATTTGGTGTAGCGATTTGCAAGGCATTTCCCTGTGCAACAGATACATGGGAGGCATTGTTGCGACACAAATGCGATGATACGTGCGCTAATTGAATATACTTTGCATTTCCAACTCGTATTTGGTCAATTGCGGCAATAAAAATCTGTAATAGTATGCGTTTAAGGCTTTGTAAATGGTGATTATTAAGACGAGTAAAATTAAAAGGCTCCTGAAACCAACTAGCCTATCCATAGTCTCAGAGGGCGATGGTAAATAGCTTAAATATAAATTATGTTGATTGGTATTAAATGTAAGTCGCTTAAATGCTTTACCCCTTGTTCTGCAATAATCTAGACTTACTTAACTGATCTAAGGGGATGTTTTGAATTGTATTTGGGTGAGAACAAGGTGTGACACATCATATACTCAAATGACTCCAATGAATTACTACTATACACCAGTTTATCAATATTTACAATATAATACAACGAAGAATACATGTTTAACACTTCCACGTGCAGGCTCATTTGGCGGTCTACAGCTGTGACCACTGTCTCGGTGTATTAGGACAGATACATCGTCTACGTTACACATGTAATTGAAACCACACATCGACATCAACATTCCGATCCAATCAAGGAATTGGTATTTGGTGGGTATTTACCTTCGTTTTCCATCGCTGATTCACAGCCGAGAAACGCAATTGACTAGTGAATCATCCACTAACAGCTGATTAATTATTGGAAATGTTATATTCATTTATTCATATTCATATATAGGCCCTTACATATTATTTAATATATAAATTAAACTACCAAAACGGTGAACTAAATTGCAGAAATATAGACACCGATTTCACTGCTAATTTTAATTATAGCATTAATGGCGTGGAACAGGAAATGTAGATACATATATTTTCAAATTGACATGTTCACGTGTATTACAGTTACGCACTGTCTCCATTCGGCCAGCTGCATGTTTTGTTTTGTTATGAAACGACTATTTAAGCTATGGTATTTTCATATGTAAGAGCCTAAATATGCGCATATCCTCCATCCGGGCAACTGCTTGGTTCAACTTTTGACACTATTAAACTAGAGTCGTTTCATTTGGTTTAAATGTGCTCATGTCCTCCATCCGGGCAACTGGTATGTTCCAGTTATAACGCTATTAAACTAGGTTTGTACTCATTGCGCGATGCGCCATACAGTGCAAATAAATTCACTATAATATATTATCTCTAACATCAACTATGGCAAACGATGTGAGACAATATCAGCAGTGAATAAATACAACACGTGTTCCAAGTGACATTTGTATGCCACTAATCTCCGAAGTGTCACATTTCTAAATTAATTGAGACACTACGTATTGATGCTTGCACTATCGCGCCCCATCTGACTGGAAATTAATCAAAATCTGTCGCGAATATGGGTTAACATTTATTAAAATTAATTAAGCTGAACTCAGAAAACCAGACACTTCAATAATCAGTACTAGGCAGATATGAACAATACATGAACACTGCACAGACACTACATGAACACTACACAGACACTACATGAACACTACACAGACACTACATGAACATTACATGAACACAACATGAACACTACATGAACATTACACAGGCACTACACGGACACTACATGAACACTACATGAACACTACATGAACACAACATGAACACAACATGAACACTACATGACCATTACATGAACACAACATGGACACTATATGGACACTATGTGGAATTTATTCAAATGGATATTTAAAAGAGACTCTTGCTAACAACTAAAGCGTATTATTTTATCACGAAAGAAAGGCGCCTATTGGGATTTTTCGTGTCGCTGACATATGGCACATTCATTTTACGTTTTCGATAACGTGATGTTTATTAAGATTAATAACATAAACTGTCATTTGTTTTAGCATTGTACCAATGAACTCATTATAGGCAATGGTCGTAAAACACAGACACGTGTTCAGCATTTGACCGAGAGTCCAAAGAAACTGATGAATATTTACAGTAGCTTTAATTAGCCTATTTTTTTTCCAGAATGCCAACGATAATTGAATTCATTGTATGCGAGTCTGAAATGAAATTAATTGTTTCGCACTGCAAACCGAGCGAAACAGCTTCACATAAACATATATGTATTAGTTATAACGTTGCTGGAAATAAATATGATTCGGTAAATATAATAAAAGAATAAAAATAAAATTGCATATTATTATAACAGGTGTCATTGGTAAACAATTAAGATATGTGTACATTGTTCATGAAAAAGATCAATGAGTATAATTGATGTCGAAAATTCAGTCCCCAATACCAAATAATAAAATAATAATAGCTTTTAAATATACTCGTTTCACAATTCAACTGTGTGGGCTGGTGTCTGTTTATTCGGTATTTTTCTTTCTTTCTTTCTCTCTCTCTTTATTTTTCTCTGTCCCTCTCTCTCGCTCTCTCTCTCTCTCTCTCTCTCTCTCTCTCTCTCTCTCTCTCTCTCTCTCTCTCTCTCTCTCTCTCTCTCTCTCTCGCTCTCAAATATGCTACTTCCACAAAAGATAAAGAAAACAAAAAAACAGCCAAACATTAAATTAAAATGAATTGTTTATTAAATCAAGAATCCATTGCAACTGACAGAATGTGTCAATGTTTCTAACTGAATGGGAATCGATTAACTGTACGGGACAACACCTAGTTGTTCTGATTCATAGATGAATGGGAAGAAATAGGGGATTCCCCATCATTTTTCCACGGCACCGATCCTTTTACTTGGTACTGCGACTGGGGTTGCACCGGCGGTGCATATGTATTCATTACCTCATTAAACCTACTCAATCATGTCTCTGGGCGATGCGTCACCAAAGTTATCAATGAATACACAATCATATTGACTGATCGCCAGTAGCCGCAGTACTAATACTACTACAGAACAATACACTATGATCATTAAAATGACATTTTCGATCAATACTCATTAAATAGTATACGCAATATATAATATATAAAAGAGTTACCATGATGAATGTTTAAGAACCACCAAAAAAAAACCAGGTAATCACATGCCAAATAATAATTAGAGAATAACCCACGAGATAAGAGTGATTACGGGAAAAATGTCCCGAGTGAAATTAATTTTCACAGTTTCGAGCTTTAGCGAGGAACATTAATTTCCGTAACCACTCGTATCGAGTGGGTTATTCTAATTATTCAATATAATCATTTTAATGTAATAAACCATTCAACTCCCAGTCTAAAACGTGTACATTTCAACGAGAAACACAAACAGACGTAATCAACACTGGTGATATCCACCACAGTAGATATCCACCACGTATATTGAATAATACAGTGAAATGTACACGTTTTCGACTGCTAGTTGACCCTCTAGATAAAGCTGTTTGTCGGCAGTTTTCAATGTTTTTAAAAAAATTTAAATGATTATATTGAATAATTAGAATAAACCACGAGATACGAGTGGTTAAATTAATGTTCAAAGTTCCTCGCTAAAGCGCGGAACTGTGAACATTAATTTCACTCGGGCCATATTTTCCGTAATCAATCGTATCTCGTGGGTTGTTCTCTAATTATTTCATTTATACCACGACTTGTCAATTTTGATGGCAGGAAGAATCCCGCAACATACGTAGCAATGAATGTTGCAGTAAACCTGCGCGCACCGGTTAGTACTGAGAGATCAATTATGATAACGTCATTGCCACGGTAAAGACTGCGCTTCCTATCATGATCGCATTAGCAAGGTAACTTTCTCGAACATTGATCTCGGTATCACCCGCTCTAACACTGATTCCGTCATTGGGGAAAGCAATAATCGCAAAGAAAGGTTTTGGAAATATCAAGATTTCGTGTCGTTTGGATTCTTTTAATGTTGATTGTGTTGTCAGATGTATATTAAAGTTTGGTTCTGAAGATTTGGTTTTAATATTTTAAATAATTAGTTAAAGTTTCAATGTTAATAATAAGTTCATGATTCTGTCTCGCGGTGACGTCTACAACAACGTGTCATCGTTCTGAAAACGTCGATCAAATAACAATCCATTTTAGTTTGAAAGCTATGTCTACGTATTTTTTATATTTTTTATTTTTTTGATTGGGGTTTTATGTCGCTTTCAAGATTCTTTCACTTATATTACGACTTGTCATTTTAGGGCAGGAGGAAACCCGCAACATCCGTAGCGCTGAATGTTGCAGTAAACCTGCGAGTACCGGCTGGTACTGACAAGACCAAGGATGATAACTGCATTGCCACTCTACAGACATCGCATCCTATCAATATCGCGTCAGAAAGATAACTTTCGCGAAAACTGATGCCGGGTCCCCAGGGCGGGATTTGAATCTACGTATTGTGCATGGCCCTTCATTTTCAGAATTTCAGTAATTTATGTTGTTTTCTTTTTATTCTGCTAATTAATAGCTACCCTCAGAACATTGCAAAACTGGCAGGCGTGACTCATTACTAGTATCAGTCTGTTTATGATGTATAAAGTATTGGCGAATCGCCACTTTGCTCGGTGACCGTCACAGAAAACTAGGACTAGGTCATAGTATAATGAGTTTCGAGTGCTAATTATAATGAACGTGTTAAAAATCGATGCTAGCTAGCATTGATAGAAATATGTATATATACACATATACTGTACGTACATAGCTATTTATTTTCCGTATATAGTGTGTATCATGCGATCGAACAGTCTGTTAAAGAAATTCGAATCAATTTTGCGAATCTAAAATACGGTTCTTGTAATCAATTGTTTTAAAACTCTAGGGGTGGAATAAGAACTCCACTTATAATAATAATTTCATACTCAAATTTATCGTAGGCTTACTTGTGATTATTTTCATCTATATATGATTATTCTCATAGACAATTGGTAATTTCCTATTTAAATATCCATTAAAAAAACAACAATAAAAAACGGTTTATCCAGACTATATATGATGTCATCTGATTGTATTTTATTCAGACTGTGATATGATAAAATTGCATTCCATCTAGATCGATGTCATATTATTGCGTTTTATCCAGATTGATGTCGTATTATTGTGTTTTATCCATACTGTAATTATTTTATGTGAATCTGACTGTATTTTATTCAGACTGTGATATCGTCAAATTGCATTTTATTCAGATGTCAAATTATTGCGTGTTATTGCATTTATACACTGATGTCATAGTATTGTGTTTTATCCACTGATGTAATAATATTGCGTTTTATTCGAACTAGGACTCCATCTGATTGCATTTATCTGACTGTTTTTTCAATACGCTGATGCCATCCGGCTATTCTATCCATACTAGTATGCCATTTGCGTTTTATGGTAATAATATTAATGCATTCTTGTATTTTTGCAGTAGGCTACAATCATGTTCATTAAACATTTTGGAATAGTACGAAGGCCTATACGATGCATGTGCTAGTTTACCGATTGTATTGTATTATTGTTCCAGTTAGGTTTAGAGCCGATTTCAAGATTATCTCGCTCATCGTATACGCATAGAAACCATTTGAAGTCATCCTCTAAACGCACGGCATTGTGCCCACTTAACATCTCATATTTAGTAGGCATACTAACCTGTGTTTCGAGGATGATTTGAAGTAGGAGTGTAGGCCCTACTGTATACGGATAGTATACGTGACAATATATATTTTGAAATCGAGAGCTATGTAAGTATAGGCCAAGGCCTATATGTATGGTTTCAAAACCTGTAAAAAAGCAGTGCAACCCACTTCTATTTTACAGGTTTTGAAACAAACTATAATGCTGTGACGGCCTGCGCACTGAACTATTAGCTGGCCGGTTCTGTATGTAGTTGAGAGGGAACTCGGTACAATTAGTCTATACGAGCATCATTCCAACGCACTCTGTGACTCGGGCAATTGTCGACACGCATCAAACGTTTACCCAGTGACACGAGTGATCATCGGTGCAGCACGCGACCGACCGATGAAGTCGGTTTAGTAACTGGATCCACACGTAACGTACGGATCCCTTACATCGAGGTCGAGTCGTATCATAGCAGGGGTCTACCATGAGTGCTTCGCGGGGTGTTTTTTTCTCTTTGTTTTATTATCGTATACTCTCGCGCTAATTGTTTTCTTTGATTCTTCTGTATTGACAATTGTTATTTCAAATTACAGCATGGATGTGTATGTTTCATTTTACCTTGAAATTTCGTAATGAGGAAACAGCCGGTAAATTGTGCCGCAACAAATTACACGCGGCACTTTTGCTGAAGCACAATGCGATGGCCATTAGGCTAAAACGGTACGGATGGTGGGTCGGTTTAATTGATTACTTTGGTAAATTTGGTGGACGATGTTAACCGGTGTCCTAGCGATTTAGGATTAGGACGATTTCCGTGGCAGCAGAGTGACAGAGTTCGTATACACCGGTTTCACTTACATGCATGGTTGAGTCACGTGGTAGTATTCGTGCTCCGTTAACCTTAGTTATAAATGAGAGATGTTTAACCCTTCAGAGATAAACAATATTTCGTTACAATGTCGTGATATGCTGTTTAGCCTACAAATGACACCGGGCACTAAATATGTTAGTATAGTTAACGGCAATATCACAATCACGTTCTTGCAGCGACTAATCGAAATGTCAAAACATGTGCTATAGAAACTCGCAAGATAGTATACGTGGGTGAAAAAAAAACCAAAAAAACTTGAGGTCATGTTAATAAGGTCATTGCGAAAAACAAATATATTGATAATATGCATAGCAGATCGATATAATTCAATAGTGGACATCAACACCACTCTAATTTCGAAATCATATGACCTCCTATGACCTCATATGACCTCCTATGACCTACATATTTATTTTATTTCTGGTAATGTACATCCTTCCACCATTCAACAATATTTAATTTCCGCTTTGCGAAAAGCAAATATTTTGAAAATGTACATTCTGATATTTGCTATTTAATGGCCTTACTAGTGTAAACTCAATATCTAATTTCGAAACAAATCATACTATATACATTATAATTTATTTGTGACAATACAACTCCTAGATATAACACTATTTCATTTTCGCAGTGTTGGATCCACGTGATAAACACGTGTAGATGTCTAAATCCTCGAATTTCACATCAGTTCTGTAATTTCACGTATTTACAATCATCCGTTCCTATTAGAAAGCTGTACAGCTATTGCCCTGGGGGCTTGACACTCGTATTCCTCCAGTTAATATCGGAAATACCAATTCGCTGTACACGGTATTTGTTTGACCATAAATGGGATCGGTCAATATTTCGCCACCGGCGTATATATGATATCCGACTTTCATGACGACGTCTAAACACGTCGAGGTCGCCGGCGAGATCTGGACATAGGGATTTTATGTCCGGGCAGACCTTGCAGGAAACGGCTATAGAGTGTTGTCTTTCATTTTAATATTAGTTTGTATGTTTTAAGTAGTTATTGGTCTACAGTATAGGCAAGCATGCCTATTGTTTCGATTCAACTAAATTGCACAACATGATATGACATAATTTTAATAATTCAATAATTATACAAAATGAGCTATGATTTATTTTATTAACAACTGTGGATTTCAGTGATTTACGTGCTATCAAATCAGTCTAATAGAACAATAGTTTAGGTAATTGTGAAGTAGCGACATGGTGACATTTGTAAAATATATGGACGCGAACGTTTGTCTTTTACCTGAAACATGAAAGTATGTATATTTGTATATTGGGCAATAAGCTACATTTTTCGCATGTCTAAATGCTTTTCGATAGTTTCATATATTAGGTTTGGGGTTTTTTATATCACGATTTTTAATACGGTTGTAACACAAAATTACCGCAGGATGATCAAATGTTCAATGAAAATTATCTGGATTTGTTGTGCAATGGCGCCATAGATATTACGTATCGTCGTTAATCATTAAATTATCAACCTGTAAGTTCGAGTTTAAATATCTCCGTCCTCATGGTCATGGGACCGGGAAACAAGTTAATATTTACATCCGGGAAATAGTGTGATGCCGTATCCGGTTTCAAGAAAACGGTCGTAAAGGTAGTATGGGCGTAGATGATTAAGTCATTTAATGCTATAGTAAAATCATGACTTACGCCCTGATTTAGGCCCGGAGTATTTTACGACCCGTTCGTAAAACTCAGACTTATATTAGTGCGTAGTGATATCTGTTCCAGCGTCCGACATGGGTTTTATGGTTTCTCTTCCCACAATAAACAGTACGTCGCGATATCGTTGAAACACTAGCAGCCGCCCGTCGATCGCTTGGTCGTATTGCGGTCGTTGACACATTACACGATTACCACATCGTTGCAGCACAAAATGTATGATTGTTATGTTTATTAATATTATTACAAAATGTCAGGCCGTGGCTGCTTTCATGCATCGTAATTAAACTGCATATTTCCATGCATGGCAACAGCAATTCATTTTAACACCAGTCTATCTATCCAACTCCAATGAAATAGAAAATGTTATTGTCATAGCCTTTGATACGTTGCATATGTCAAATTCCGTCTGCGCATTATTAATGTGCGACATTAAAGATAACACGAACGCCGTGCATGCAATGTTAAATAAGTGTAGATTTGATTGACGGGTCATATTGACAGGTTATATTAACAGTTGGTAATGACAAACTCTTATTTTTTTATCTCTTTTGTTTTGTGTGTTGTTGTTGCGCCGACATGAATATCAACCATTTACTGTAATATTATATCACATACAGCTATAGCTCGAGATTCCT
>JAUTBT010084632.1:0-12163 GCA_032361225.1 Lepetodrilus schrolli | reverse complement strand
ACTATCTATACTATACCATATAACCCGAGTTCCAGATTAACCCTGCCATTGCCAGTCTACATTACATTTTTAGAAAACGGGTATAAATGTAACAAATCATACGAATGTTGTTTTTTTGTTTTTTTTTAAATACCAACGTATTTGATAAAGAATAGGGACAACGTATTCACTTATCATTGCACTGCGCTTATTACTGCTTACTTTGTAGGTTATAACACTAATAATGATATGTGTATATCGTAACACTTTAAACTGTTAAATAATCCACAACAAATTCATTCTCAACTCCCTGCGCAATAGGCTATCATCGAGATTCCTGTAAATACAACATACACATTAAAACAACCTGTTCGAATGTACTGCATGATAGGAGTTCGAACCCAAGATGTCAAGTTATATCCTTGTGGTATTCTATTTGTACTGTATTGGTATCAGGAACTGTCTCTTGATATTACAAAAGTATGTTGCTTTAATGCATTGACTTATAGCGTGTACATTGTAGAATACAACAATGATAACCATCTGTTTATTTACTACGACCAGTAAGTTTGGACTTCCCGTGTGCAGTCTCATTGATATCGAATTGATTCAATAGTGCACGTTGTATAGTATCATGTACGAAAGGTATGTATATATTATCCTTTTGTATTAACCACCTTCTCTTCACTGACCAACAGTACCATTTGTTTGGACATCAAGTGCCGTCACCTGCGGGAATCCAAAGACACTGTTGTCCAGGACCCGCGTTGTAAATGGACAGGAAGCCAAACAAGGAGCATGGCCGTGGGTGGTAAGAACTCATGTATTACGCTGAGTGATGTCAACTGAAGGTATTTCTTGGTTTCACTTGTCTTGACACTTGTAGCGCTACAGTAGTTGTAGTTGTAAGTCCGTTGGATGAAGAACTTGTGATTTGGAATTGTAGGATCTGATTGTATTGTATAGCGATAGTTGTAGTGTTTTAGTGTTGTTGCGTGATGTGCATTTGATAATAATCACATCGGTTCCACTTGGTTCAATTCTATCAACACAATTACATGAATGTGTGCAAGTTAAGTATGTTTCATGTGTCACTGAGGTACCTTATAGAACAATATATTGTAATCATTCCTGCAGGTAGATGGATGATATATTTCAGGCTTCCGTTTCAAGAAAGGGTCGTACCGGTTGTCGTGACGTAAACTCGGACTTATCTCAGTTCGTGTGGTAGTAAAAGTACTACAGGACGACCCTTTCCTGAAACGCAGGTCAGCTGATACCCGGTGTTCACAGGTTCTGCTCTTGGAAATGAATGTGCCGGTGTGTGGCGGCACCATCTTGAACGACCACGTCATAATGACCGCAGCACACTGTTTTGACGAGTATGTGATAAAACAGTTGAGAGGCTACGTTTCTTTAGCGGTCTAATACACATTTGTAAATATTCATACAATTTAGAGTAACAGGCCTACAATCACAGCTAATTAACATCAAACCAATCTTTAACTGAAAAATAATCAGCACTGTCAGAACTCAAAGTGATGTTTTTATAATGGGTTCATCAGCAAACGCCGGCGCTCATTATCTTTACTACCTTCTCCCTTCCAGTCTGTCACCGAATGAGATGTTATTAATAAGCAGAAACAAACCCAATATTGTACCTATCTTTTTAATAAACAGTAATGTAGATTCCTTAAAAAACACATACACACATGCACACAAATATAAATCAATGATGATTGTTATCTCACAGGCGTCTCAGTCGAAATGTGCGTCGGTGGCGAGTGGTGGCGGGCAAGCTTAACGCCTACAGCTACGACCGCTCTGAACGCAGCTACCAGGTTAGGAAGCTAGTAATGCACGGACATTACGATAGCGTCACCGTCAACAACGACATTGCCCTTTTGATCCTTCGACAGAGGATCCGCTTCACAGACAACATCATGCCCGCGTGCCTTCCCACATCCAGTGAACTGCTAACCGTTGGGAAGACCTGCTATCTGGCAGGCTGGGGAGACACTTTAGGTGAGCTTACATTGTATGGGAGAAACATTCTGTATGTCTGTCTATACCATTAAGTAATGTACCGACTGCCAAACCCTGCAACATGTCTCATGAAAGTATGGAAGTTCAGATGGTGCTCTAATTGTTACTGATACAAACTACAATTAAATACCGGGAATTCCCGTATTTAGGCCCTGGGTTTAATTAAGGAAAATTAGGCCCATGGCTTAAATTCGGAACTAACCATAATATATACGGATTTTGTGTTTCTGATGCAAACAACACACAAAATATATAGTATTGGCACATGTATTAATTGCAACAATATTATACGAACAACAATTGGACAACAATTGTTTAAACAATAGGATTGAAAAACCCTGAATGTTCTCAATAACTGAATGTCATCATTGGAAGAGAATGCATATGGGAGACTATTCTAATATTAAATCCAAAATTTAAGCCCATGGGCATGAATACGGAAAGAGCTTCCGTTTTTATGGGTCAAATTTAAATACGAGAACTCCCAGTACAACCAAACCTGTACTACACCACAGCCAATTGCTTTAATAAATAACAACAGTATCATTGTTTCATAAGCCGTTGTGGTCATTATGGTAATTCAATTAAACATAAATGTGGACTTCATTATCAGTTCCTTCTGTTAAAACGAGTTCACATTTAAAATTCTCTTTAAGTAAACATTTGATTTCCTGTGCTTTTCGTGATTGCCATTATAAAGAATTATTATCTTTCATGGTGCCACGAACAATAATGCCTCGAAAGCCATTCAATCAACCCATATTTATGTTCCGGGTAAAATAATCCAGCCACATTTGATAAAAATTGACAACAAAAAGTAAGTTGTCAAATTAAACAGGCAGTAGCACATCTGCAAATTGCTTTCCCAAAATTGTAAATAGTCAAGCTAAACATTTTATTATCCAAATCGAGTCCAACATTACCAAAATATTACTATGCAAAATGGTCTTTTAGGCACTGGAAACGAAAAGGTTCTCAACCAAGTGGTGCTGCCAATCCTAAGTGATAACCAGTGTAGTCGGCCAGACTGGTATGGCTCAGAGTTCCTGCCCAGCACCATGCTGTGTGCTGGCTACGAGGCTGGTAACAGGGATGCATGCAGTGTATGTAACACTTGATAATCTATACACAGGTACTCACAGCAGGCCATTAATATTAATCACAACATAAAGTGTCAATACAGCAGAGCATGCGTACATGGCAACAACAGTTTTAGAGAGCTTTAGTGGTGCATTGTATATCGTCGCAAACGGGTGAAAGATTCCTGCAGCGACGATAAACTCCATAATCACTCGCTGGTGCATTGTATCAATTTATGTTGAAAGTAACCAGTATGTTTTATACAAGAGATTTTACACTTGGATTTTAGTCTTAAGGTCTTTACACACCAGAGGTCAGCAATTCATCGCGCGACAATCAGCGGTGACAACAAAGAGAAAGGAACTGATTCTATTGAAATTTGTCGTTACGAATTTCACTTTTGGTGGGCAAATATATAGATAAATGATAAGGTTCTATCTCAGAATGTAATTCGCCTCTGGTGTGCAAGGACCAATAGTCTTGGTGTCATAGATAAATGGTGTATGTGTTGATGGGTAATGATTCTGTTTTAGGGTGACAGTGGGTCTCCTTTGGTGTGCAAGCATGGCAGCAAATGGTATGCCCAGGGTAAGAATGCTGCTCTAGATATCATATCATAGATCAATACATAATTAAAATGATCTTTCCTCGATCAATTACAGCAGAAGACATCATTACTAAACATAATTTCTTCCCCCGAGATTATGAAACGTTTTGAGTACGATTTCATACACTAGTTAAACTTTTATATAGGATTTGTGAACAAACTGAGTTGAGAATGACATTTTACTAAAAAAAAGTTTCGTAATCTCGGGGAAAGAAATGATGTTTAGTAATGATATCTTCTGCTGTAATGGATTAAGGAAAGGTCATTTAAATTATAATAATATTGCACAGAGATCGTTAACCCATACACAATTATTCTTGGTTCAGGAACAAATATCAGCCACAGTTTGATTCAAACACATTTCTCTGACCAATGATCCGGTATACTTGTTTGCAACTCCCTTCATACTGTATTAAATACTGTATTGAGAGAGCAGAGATTGGTACTGTGACATGATGCTGTTGCAGGGATCGCCAGCTGGGGTTATGGGTGCGCGGAACCCAAGTGGCCTGGCCTGTACACCGAGGTCTACAAGTTTGTCAACTGGATCAAACTGAGGGCAACCACAGAGGGATATCCAATCATTTGATGCAAATAAACTATTGTCATCTGCTAGGTTGTCAGCTCTTATGCAACAACAAGTGATATTAAAAGACACTAAACGTTCATTACTGTATAAATGTACTTTAAAAAAAATACATTTCTGTTCAAAATGCAATGCACCACAAAGCTCTCTAAAACTGTTGTTACCATGTACACATGCTCTGCTGTATTGACATACATGAAAGTGAATGAATCTTTTGCTGACACTAGAGACCTCTAATTTTCTCACGTTAATCTACAAATGCGAACACTCCATATTAGGTAACAAAATGTTGTTGATCACATATTACGCACATTCAAACTTACACTTCAACATGGGCAAGCCTGTCAAATATCACGTGATCAACAGAATTGTGTGACGTAACATACAGGAATTCTCACGTTCGTAGTTGAACGTGGGAAAACAATATTACTGTACGACATCTTGACAATCACACACCGCTGTCTTCTATCTGTACCAAATTTCAACAATAACGACAAGTTGACAACACGTAATAAAATCGGTTTATTTCACTCACCATAGCTACACAGTATGTTATACACTGTCAAATACAATGTTTCAGTAGGAGTCAATTTCAAGCAGTCAAGAAGATGTCTTTCATAATTTACATGGGAACTATAGTGTCCTCAAACACCATATTCACACAGCCACCAAGAGCTGTACAACATAGAGCATGTGAGGGAATATACCAGTGTTCCTCCAATACGCTTAGTGTTTACAGACCAGGCCACTCCTGTACAATACGCTTAGTGTTTACAGACCAGGCCACTCCTGTACAAAACGATGTTTAATTTTTTTTTGTTAGAACCGCTTTCAAGATTCTTTCACTAATATCATGGCATGTCAGTTTAGGGCAGGAGGAAACCCGCAACAACCGTAGTGCTGAATGTTGCAGTAAACCTGCAAGCACCCGCTAGTACTGACAGACCAAGGATGAATAACTGCATTTCAATTCTAAGGTAGCCTTATCTGCAACCTTAGCCATAATCTACACCATTGCTAAGGTTAGAGTTAATGTTGCCAGAGAGTTGGGCCATATCTTACAGGAGGGACCAGTTACTTAAAGTGATTACAACACTACAACTATTGTTAAGTCCATGATTGCAATGATACAATACTTTGAGACAGTGACTCTGAAGAAACAGAGGGATTACTGTCAGTCCTAGCATTACCACATCAACAGGTGATCATTATGCAGTACATTTTCTGACAGGATAATATAAGTTTTCAATCCAAAGATCAAGTATCGTCCTTCTTAACTTTGAAAAAGGACCCCGTCGTGGAGAAGTATTTCTGATTAGCCTCTTGGTTTCTCTTCTCTGCTGCTTGTGGATTGACAATCTCCAGACCCTGAAAGTAGAGATATAATGAGTGAGTGATTATGAAGTTGTGCTTGAATGGCCAACAATATGACCAGTAGGGGTATTCTAATGACATCAGTCTGTGAATGGTAGGTCAACAAGTAAAAGACCAACTTCCTCTTTAGTATTTGTTTCTTTGATTGGTGTATCATTTGTGATTGCAGACTTGCTGTTTCCATTTCAAACACTGGGTGGTGTGTAAGCTACTGACAGATATTACGGGATGATATCAGCTGATTGCCTGCAGTAGGGTGAATGTTACTGACAGATATTAACACGGACACTATCAGCTGATTACCTGCAGTGGGGTGAATGTTACTGACAGATATGAAGGGATGATATCAGCTGATTACCTGCAGTAGGGTGAATGTTACTGACAGATATTAAGATGACGCTATCAGCTGATTGCCTGCAGTAGGGTGAATGTTACTGACAGTTATTAAGACATGCTATCAGCTGATTACCTGCAGTGGGGTGAATGTTACTGACAGATATTAAGATGACGCTATCAGCTGATTACCTGCAGTGGGGTGAATGTTACTGACAGATATTAAGACATGCTATCAGCTGATTACCTGCAGTGGGGTGAATGTTACTGACAGATATTAAGGGATGATATCAGATGATTACCTGCAACGGGGTGAATGCGACACTGGATGCTGTCCCTGCGACTTGTTTCTTCACTGTTGTACTGCCGCCCCACACAGAGTTGGACTGCTTGCTCAGTTTTTGCTTTGGAAGTGAAAATAGTGATATTAGTGTCATGATGAGACAGCTTAAGAAACATAATTAGGGGATCATTTGTCATTACACATCCGGAGAGGCAGTGATGCCTCTATTACAAGATAATTCAGTTATCCTGTCATTCATAATTAATTGTAATTCTCATTTAGAGGAAACAGTGAAATCGGGCATTTAATGTGAGCTCCATATAGATAGTATACTTCCCCAGTTCCAATCCAATTCTTGAAAAACTGATGGAGGGTGAAGAAATGTCAAATATTATGTTGGAGCCCTTTGATAATAACAATGCAAAACATGTTACCCATCCGTACATATGCAAGCTGTCGACCAATTACAACTTGTTGATCATATGTTACATTGCTTGTGTCCACTAAACATGAGAGACAGTTGTAAGAATTGAATTGTCAAAGTAGCAGAGCCAACATTATTTGGGACCCGTTCAGGCCCTACAATGTACACAGCAAATGTACACAAACCTGCAGGGTCTTGGAGATTCTAGCTTTAGTCTTGGCATCAACAGGTGGACCACGAAGTTTGCCGGACTTAGATTTTCCCAGAGCTCCTAGTGAGAATCCCAGATCATCTTGATAAGCATCGTCTTCAATCTGGTGGAAAAAAATGGATATATATACAAATCATGTTTGAGGAATCCCTGCTAATTTATAATACACCATGGAAAAGATGGAATAATACACCATGGAAAAGATGGAAACTTACCATGGAAAAGATGGAAACTTTCCAATAAAATCAATCAGCCAGAACAATAATTCAAAAAGCCTACCTTTACATGGACATTTCTATTAGCACTTAGGATACCTTTAACATTGTCCCTGCTGAATTAAAACAGCATGACATTATGTCGCTTGCTGAATAATACCAGCTGGAATTACGTCATCACTGGGGGGTAATGTTCAAGACTGCTATGCTCTGTGAATATTGCTCCTATGAAGCAAACATTTCCATTGTAAATATCACATGTTCAGGTATAAATGTACAAAATAATATAATTTTTAATGCAATTGAGATATGATCAATGTAATTATGTTTTCTTAATTTTTTTGCTCTTTGTGAACTGTTGCAGAAGTTGAACATCGCCACCCGGAACGATAAAATTTTGGTTGACAGAAAAATGAAATAGATCATACAAGCAGTAATATCTTGGCTAAGAAATCGTAAAATCAAAACAGACTTGCAACATTGCAATCTAAGAAATGAAATTTCCAATTATCATCTCATGGTTATACAAATATGCAGATTTCTATTAGTTAACATATTGGACTGAAATTCTGATTACATAATCATAGGCTAATGTGTCATCGATGGATCAAATCTCCCCATCTGGCATGGCATATTTTGGGTAAAATCGTGCCTCAATCAACACCAAGTAGGTCGTAGTCCGTATATATTTATCACCGATTCACGTCGCATACCGGGCGATTATAATTAATTTTCTTAGATATTTCATGTCATTAGACACTAATTGTGAATCATCAAGACTTTATACGGGTATAAAATGCAAAAAAAACATACGGCAAAAACATGAATTAACGTACTTCAAACTGATGTATTACCAAATGATAACAGCGCTAGGCTATGTTTACCTGCATATGCAAATTTTCCAAGATGGCAGCGGAACCGAAAGTAGGCATATTATGAATTTGATTGAAAGGATGCGATAACTCACAACTAGTGAAGAGTATCTAACTAACATTCCCTACAATGCACCGAATTCGTGTAATATATCTAGTGACTTCAATCATTTCAAGTTTATCTACTGCATTAACGCATTGAACCACCAAGCAATATAGTTACAGTAACAGAAAGAAATTTGATTTCCAGTATGTCAACACTGCTATATAGTGGACATTGATACAGTTGTCTCTAACCGGATAGTCCATTAACTGCTCTAGCTACGGCTAACTCATGATTGATTCTCAGCTTTCAAATAGTCTGGAGTACATATCTCCGATGAAGGGATTTCCATGTAATCTTTACTATAGCTTGATTTGTGTAAACCGGCTGCTGGTGTCACGTGTCCTTGTTAAACAGTTTGAAGTCAAGCAACAACAGACATGGCCCAATGAGAAGGTAAAATCAACAGACACGAGGCAAATTGTCAAATTAGTTAATCATACTGACATTATTATGGAATAGAATGCCAGTAAATGATCTCGTAATGGTTCCAGCACACATGCAAATAGATAGGTCTTATCTTATCCTTATTCACTTACTAGTATCCAGTATATAATTAATTATAATTTAAAAACATATTATAACTAAAAACAAGGTGTAGCCAAATTAAATTCCCATTCCGTTTTCAAATGTGTCGTTCTTAATTTTGAATGATACTATAACTGCGTGATTGGTTGGTTGATTTGGGGTTCAAAATCACTTTCAAGATGTGTTCACTCACATCATGGCTTGCATGCATATGTACTGCTTGTACTAGTCTGGATTTCGACCAGTTTTTTTTATATATAGTGCTAGCTCACTTGGAGGTATATCATGCCGCAGATAGAACATGAATACCCCACCCAGACACAGTATACTGACTCCTATAACTGCATGAATGTGTACTCCACATTCCTTTATGGTTTATAACAATTTAACCACCGGGTATGCTGATTTTCATAGTAGATATTGAATGTTGAAATGTAGAAAGTTCGAAGTTGAAATCTAATTAATACTCCTACGCTGAGTTTGTACACATCTTTGGAAATTGTCATATGCATTTGATACGAGATTGCCGCTTCCCGGAGTGATGAGATGTTATTAAATATTTCATTTTATGGGCTCTTCTATCGAATATAGTTAACAAAACAACTAGTAAATATCTTGCTCAAAATAGTAGTATCAGAATATATAATAATGAGTTATCGCCAAACATGCTGACATTGCTGTAGCACAAACACCCGTCAGTAACCCTAATGATGTCCTATGTGAAGCGTCCTCGAGACACAGACCACATGCCTACTTACCATCCATCGACGTATGTTTAGTAGGGTGATGGTCCGTGTTTCGAGGATGCATCATGCAAAGATGTCACTAAGCAAACAGATACGACTGAGATGAGCATTGCAAACAGCAACACGTCGTTTTCACGCCGCTATTCAGCATTGCATGTATTGTCTACAATATATAGTTACTATTTGCTTAAATGTACTAAACTTTTATTTATCTAGAAAGGTAGGCAGATTTAATATTTCAATACATGTAGTTCTTTTGCAACCACTTTTGTCTTATATTTAAGCACACGATTAATTTAATCACGGACCTGCAGCCAACATTGCCATTTTAATCTCATTACATTTTCTTTTCATTCTTATTTAAGGACATACACAGTAAGTTATCAATTTGCGTGTTCACCCAGCGGAGGGCGATTCTCTCCACTTGTTGATGTCAATTGAGGACAGTGTATCCCCACTGCAAGAGGCGTTGTCATTGCTGGAATAACAATAATTATAGTTGTTATTACATGTAACACACATGCGTAACATGTGACGTTTTCATTAGGATAAACCTATCAGTAACAATTGACACGCTATGGTGCAAATTGACATCGTAGGCCTTCTATACAACCCTGCTATACAACCCTGCTATACAACCCTGCTATACAACCCCGTGGTACCCGTGGGGCACTTTGTAGCTTTAGGTGTAGGAGATGTGGTAATATATGCTGACGTTGATTGGTTCCGTTAACGACTTTGGCAGAAAACCCGTCTTTTCCCACAGTGTGGCGCTACCATTGTTTTAAAGACGGATACGTCACCTCTAAGACCAAGATGTACCCCATTGGTACGATATAGAAGATCGATATAATATCTTATACGATGGCTACACACACACACACACACACACACACACACACACACACACACACGCGCGCGCACGCACGCACACAAAAACACACACATACACTTATATATATATATATATACATGTACCTCTCGGTGTGGAGTTGGAAGACATTCTTTTGAATATTTTTCAATTTAGTATTATCGCAAAATACTCGAGCCAAACTTGTCTTTTTTATCTCAAGAAGCTGATCTGAAAGAAATGTGGTGAACATAGTTTAGTCAGAAATATAATACGGATACAATGACGGCATTGCTCAGACGGCTTGTGACTTCTGACTTCCGGGTTGTTTCGAAGCATTTCTCATAACCATCGTATGGCAACTATATAGTTTAAGTAGGAATTAACAAAAATATCAGTAGCAGAAATTAGTCACTATTTGCCCATCCTCGCAACACAGGGCATGCTCTTACGACAGCGGTGGCACTCCAGAAACTTCCGTTATTTACCGCTGTCCTTTTATCACGGAATGTCCGGTTTCGTGTTGGCGCCCTCTGGTGAGAACAGTTGATCCAGCGGAGGTTTGGATGAATACCCTATGCCCTATGGTGCCACTACCAATGTGTCACTAACACAAGGAATAGCTTCATAGATTAATGATTTCCCGCTTCCTGTTTTGGCTCCTACGAACACATCCTTCCCGCCTGTTGCAGCGAATACAGCCGTTTCCTGGTTTTCCGCTAATTTAATTTAGAACCGACCCGAAAAAATCCGCCATCTTTTTAAGACTAGTTCCCGTCTCCGAACAACGTGCGCAGCAGCGTAACACTACGATCCGAAAAATCCGTCATCTTTTAAAGACTGGTTCCCGTCTCCGAATTTAAGCGCTGCAGCGTAACACTACAATGGGACCTGACAAAACATTCTAGCTTGGAGTGTTTCCCTTTAACATAGACTGGTGTTATTTTATATGTGCGCACCTATTATACATTAGACATGTCAAATGACCAGTTTGAGCGTGACGTCACACAGCAAAACTCTACGATATTTGCACATTGGTAATGTGACGTCAATGAAGATCAAAGTACGACTCGAATACGTAACCAATCGAGTGTATTTTACATAGTTATGTTGGAAATTGATCTTGACATTAAATAGAGGTGTATCCAGCCTCTTAGATATATGATTTTAGATTTCGTAGACGTTTTTGTTTAGCAACCCTGCAAATTCTATAGTGAATGAATGGGGATATTTACAAGTATAAATGCGTACGGTACGACGCGAATACACTACACACGAACTTTATATTTAGTAATATCAATTAAGATCATTATTTATTGGATTATTCCGGTGTAACTGGTCTTCTAGCTATCGTAGAATAAGCTGTACAGTCGAGACAGTCATCGGCCATTTTCTTAAGACAAAGGGAAACACATGTTTCGGTAGAGAACCAGTCAAATTGCTCATGTTTGAACACATGGAAGCCCTCATAGTGTGACAACCCATAATCTATATTATCTGATGTATTAGTGCGGTCCTGTACGACATGAAGTGTACTGAACAGAATTAAGTACCCCTGTGATGCGAGAATATGCTGTTTGACATGCCTCCAAAATATAACTATTTTGATTTGATTTCCATAGGACAAGAAGTAACAGTGACTAAACATTTCAACATACATGTATTTAATGATTAGGAACTATATGGGACTGTATTAATAATTCTATACTATATTAGTCAGTGCTATACAATGCTTTAGTGACGAACAGATACCACGCCTTAAACATAGAAAAATAGAGAAATATAGTGTTTTTTTTAAAACAAATTTGTATTGGGGTTTAGAGTCGCTTTCAAGATTATTTCAATTATATCAAGACCAAGGATGATAACTGCATTGCCACTCTACAGACATCGCATCCTATCAATATCGCGTCAGAAAGGTAACTT
>JAUTBT010084631.1:0-12164 GCA_032361225.1 Lepetodrilus schrolli | reverse complement strand
GGTTTCCTCCTGCCCTAAACTGACAAGTCGTGATATAAGTGAAATAATCTTGAAAGCGACTTAAAACCCCAATACAACAACAACAATCATTTTCAAACATTTTGAGTGCGATTTCATGCTCGAGTTCAAATTTTATATGGGGATTTGTGAACAAAACACTAAGTTGAGCATGACTTTGTGAACATTCAGTACTACGAGTGTTGCATGTTTTCTACTTTTTGCAAACTGACATGTCCTGATGAAATGTAATGCCATGTAAATATTAAAAGTCCACCTTGAATTTATTACTTAGTAATTTCATTTCGCATTGATTTTGCTGTCACATACCTGAAGTCTGAAATTCTCAGATGAAATGTGAAGATGATGGATTACGTAGAGTGATTTATTGTATTTAAGGATTAACTTCCTGCAATACAAGATTTTTAATGCTTAGTAGCTGTTTATGCACATTAACGTTTTCCTGTATAATTAATTGATATTAAAACCTGTTTTGCACATAGTTTTCAACAACACCCGAGAACCTGCCAACTCCGGATCAGCTGAGAATACCAGCTCGTGCCCGATTGGGTGTTCCACCTGCCAATAAACTCAAGCTGAACAACTCCGCAAAACCGCAGCCTGAGTCGCCAATAGATAAGGTAGGAACTCATTTGTGCCACTTGTGTCGCTGTAGGAAATGACCTTGATCTAATATTTTTTTATATTTTTTTTATTAGTATTATGTTACTTCGATCTCCAAGAAAACCATTTCATAGTTAATTACACTAATAGTGTTCACACTTCAAGAAAAATGTAGTTAGTTATCTCCCTTTGTTCATCTGTACCCACGTCCCGCAGTGACAAATATAAGTACAGTTTTCAGATGGGCAGGTTAATGCAGTTTGTTAGCGTGTTAAACCACCTGACATCAAGTTCATTTCGCATTAAGTATATTAACACTGATTGAAACCCATTTCACAATAAGGAGAGATGGTATGCAATGTGCATATCTAGTGTACAGTAATCATCACCTTATCTATAGCAGTTGTCTCAGGTTCTCCTCCCAACATAAGCACTCTCACCAAATACATATCTTTTCAACAGGGCATTGTCTACACATCCTCTGTCGGGAGCCTGAAAAAGACCGTCTTCAACACGGAACCTACGAAAGTGACGAGGCCGTCATCACTTCTTAGTCCGACTGCTGTGAAGACTGCAGACTTTGTCGCCAAGATTGAAGCTATCAAGAAGGAAGAAGAATTAAAAAAGGTACACAATGGTATTCTTGTTGTCCTACCAGTACGATAGTTTTTTTCTGAGTATGGGTGAAATATTCCCTCTGCGATATAAAGCACTAATTCATTCTTTAATATGCAGGGATGAGAATCTTCGGTAGATTTACAGATTTGGAGGATCCAGAGACGATCTCGTAAACTTGGCTGTGGCCTCTGGATCCCAGCTGTTTCGGCTTAAAACACAATTTCCCATTCTCATTTCTGAATATGTAGTAGAGATATACAACAATACATTATTACCTACTGTTTCATGGAAAGTTTGGCAAAATAACCAGGACAAACTAACAGTGTCCTAGAATCATGTAATTATTATTATATTATTGACACTGAGTAACAATGTTGCATATTTTGGCTACAGGAGACCGCAAAGAAACGTCTAGAGATTCAGCATCAAAAACAAGAGTTGTTGAAGAAACAGATTGAGCAACAGAAGGTTGGTACTGTTACTGTGAAACTCTCAAAGTAACAATAATAAGAATGATTCTGTTTTAAAGTAACAATAATAATATTACTTTTGTCTCAAAGTAATAGTAATAATGAAGCTTGGCAGATCTGTCTCAAAGTAACAATAATATGAATAATTCTGTTTCAAAGTAACAGTAATAATATTACTTCTGTCTCAAAGTAATAGTAATAATGAAGCTTCGAAGATCTGTCTCAAAGTAAGAATAATAATAATGATTCTGTCTCAAAGTAACAATAATTATAATGATTTTGTTCATGACATCAATATTTAACAATTAGTTGTTGCTGTTATGCATTGTTTTGTTACTTTCAATTACAGAAATTGATTGAAAAGTTGGACAAGAATAAGAACATGACACCAGAGGACAAGAATCTTATTATGACGGTGAGCAGGGAATTGAAGATTGCGACATTTTCTAAAACACTAGGAAAATAACTTGTCCTGAAAGCTAACACTTTCAATTATTATTCATGGGTTTTCCATTTGGTCTTTCATTTATGATGGTAGGACACGAATGGTGAATGTGGGGGTGTGTGTGTGTTTGTGTGTGATGGGGGAGATTAACTCTGTTTGTTTGCCAGCCTTCGTAGTGGGCCATTCCTTTGAGCTGTGGGAAGTGTTCAGAGTACTCCAGACAGACAATTATATCAATGGAACGTCTCTCTCACTGCGCGGTCTGTACTCACTGGTGAGGTAGTGCAGACCGCACAGACAAAGTACAGTGACATCACCACATGTAAGGCAACTCTTTACCGCCATCTAGTTTGTGTGAGACGTGTGTGAGTCGTTCCTTTCACTCAGTACACCGTACTGGAGTGACGTCACCTGTCTGTCTGAGGACACTTCGCACACCTGAAAAGAACGGCCAGTGTCGGATGTTGTACCGTATGGATGAAATATTCCCATTGTGACATAAGCACTATTTCATTCATTCATTGGTAGTGTTATGTGGGCCGAAAGATCACCCATTAATAGTAGGATACACATAATGAAGAAAATGTCCTGCAACGATGTAAAACAACAAATCGGTCGATCAAAAACCTGTATATAAGTAAATGTACAAGTATTTTGTAATCAATGTATTTCTGTGATGTGAGATTGACCTATGTTACCCTTGCAGACACTGAAGAGCCTGTCAAAGAGCATTGACAGCCTGAAGCTAGAGCTGTTTCCCCGAGGTGGAGGTGGAGGTGGATCGCTGAAAAGTCCAGAGCAGGTTTGTTGCACCTCCAGCTTAGCTAGATACTGACTCCCATAGTTACAATTTCATACTGAACTCATTTTGTTCACAAATTCCCCTATACTAATCATACTAAAGTGTGTCATAACGATGGTAGCACTATGAGGGTCGTAATTGCTACAAATAGGATGGTATGACAATCGTAGAACTACTATGTCGTATATGGATGAAAACTTCCCGCAGCGATGTTATAAATGAAAGCGGCTCTAAAGCCCAATTTGAAAAGAATATTTTAAACGGTTTAAAATCCATCAGTTATAGCTCTACGATCGTTCTCTTGCCATCTGAGTGAACACCTGTGCACGACATCCCAACCTTCCCATTCCAGCTATGATATTTTCACACTATTATGAGAAGTATTTTTGCGTACACTATTCTATATATATAGCCACTATTTGAAAGGATACTTAGCAGGCAGATGTGTACCATGGCAGTTATCCTGGCTCTATCAGTACCAGCCAGTGCTTGCAGGTTTACTGCAACATTCAGCCCTATGGATGTTGTGGGTTTCCTCTTGGCCCATTTATGGGTGAAATATTCCCGCTGCGACGTAAAGCACTAATTCACTCTCACTCTTGGACTAAACTGCCCTGAATATAAGTGAAATAATCTTGAAAACGGTTCTAATCCCCAATTTCTAAAAAAGGGGCCAGATGTGTGGGTATATGGTAGGTGATAGGACAATGGTAGTGTCAGATGAAATATTCCCGCTGTTACGTAAAAGAAACGGTGATTCAATCTGCACTCTACAGACACGGCGCGAGATACTGGACACTGAGCTGGAGTTGATGACCAAGACAGGAAATGGTGAAGACACCACAATGCTGAAAATGAAACTGCTCGAACTTGCTCAAGAGGTACGTAACATGTATCTATTGAACTTCAAGGAACGTCATGAATCTTTATCTGGTTCACAGTTAGCTGGTACACATAAATATTCACAGAAATGTGTTTCCTGCATAATTGAAAAATTATTTTGTTCTTTGCCGTTGCTGTTGCAGTGTTCAGCAACAAATCATTCACTCTTTGTGAACGATAACCAAAATATCCTTTAAAATGTTAAATAGTCTAAATTGAATGGATTTTAGGTTTAATAGAGTTACTATTTTAATATATTGAAAACTATACTGTAATTTTGAAGTTTCATTGTTATACATTACTTACTATTCATCCATGTTTTCAAGTCAATCTTTAAAAAATATTGCCACAGCTCTAAATCACTAACTCCTTGCACGTCCACTGCACCAATGATTTTCACGACTTATATTAAGCTACTAATTTTCAGGCTTCGTCCTTGGGCTTGTTTGGTGGGCGTGGCCGAGGTCGAGGTCGCGGCAGGGGTCGAGGGGCAGCAGTCAGAGGTCACGTGGGAAGGGGTCGAGGATCCTGGATGAGCAGAGGAAGGGGGCGTGGTACTGGAGGAAGCCTGTCATTGGACAAGCGGCCCAAGACTTTACAGATTAAAGGATTTGACCTCGAGGAGAAGGACGAAATAAAACTGTTCTTTAGTGTAAGATTTAAATCATGTTCTGGGTGGGGATCATCACAAATGGGTGAAAGATTCCCGCAGCAACGTTAAACTCCATTAACACTCGTTCATTCTGGACGGGAAGTGAAAAATATGTGGCAATAGAAGTAATGGGATAAAAATTAATATATGCTGTAATATAGGCACGCTGAACTAAGGCAGTGTGAATCGTTGTGCTACCAGATATAGTGGTGTTATAATAGTGGTTGTCAGGTATGGGTGAAATATTCCCACTGTGATGTAAAGTACTAATTCAATCAATATGATAGTGGTTAGTGTGACAAGTCTTGTAAGCTGAAGGTTCTGTGTTTAAATCAAATCCAACAATTGAGCATTATCTCAGCAGTAAAGAACAGATTCCTATCGGGAGTCGTCGCCTATGGGTGAAATATTCCTGCTGCGACGTAAAACTAATTCATTCATTCATTCACCTATCAGGAGACAGATGCAACCCTTATATCGGAGACAGTTGCAGCCCTTATATCAGGAGACAGTTGCAGCCCTTATTTAATCGTTCAATTTGCCAATACATGTATCATTACAGGTGCTTCAACTCTAAATAAAATCACCGGGAAATGGTTGAAATGCAAAACAAATTCAGCAAACTTTCTGCTACATATTTACCATTTTTTGTGTCGGATATAGCTTCAATGTTAGCTGACAAGTCTGAATGCTGCGTTCTGTATCCATGGATGAGAGATTCCTGTTACGACGTTAAGCAGCCAGGGATGAGAGTCTTTCGTATGTAAAATGGCCTAGCTGTATAAGTCCTTGTTTTGTTGCCAAAATGGACCATAGAAACCTCAGTAACTGTTTGCTTTCAGTGAATATTATAACGGCCTATTGTAATGTTCTTTCAGCAAACTTGTATTATAGAGAAGATTGAATACAATGAAAGCATTCCTAGTGCAATCATTACCTTTGCTACACGGAAAGATGCAGAGAAGGTAGGTTCTGTTCTGTGCATCAAAGTTTATGTCATTGTGTATGGGTGAAAGATTCCCGCTGCGACTTAAAGCAATCACTCGCTCATTCAAGTTTCTATCTAAAGAATGCACATTCTAAAGTTTGTCCAAAATATCGCAAGTTGAAAAGTATATTAATCCCAATAGGCCCAAAATGAGATTTCAAAAATATCATTGAAAAATGAAAAATAATAATTCTTTCATAGTTGATTTAATTCCTTAAATTGCAGTGCTGTTTAGAGTCCATGTGATGTATCCTGAAAGATATCAAACAACTTAGCTATAATATTTTCAGGCCATTGGGCGAGGTGGCAAATTCAAGAAACCACTGAGAATCCAGTGGCACACGCCCCTTCTGAGAACTGTGAGCATCGTGAGCGACGACAGTTTGACAGGAGCACTCGATGACGAGAGCGAGGTAAATGTCTAGTCAATTCTATCCACAATGCATGTCTGCTGAGACGGACCTCCCTGTGACAGTCCCAAAATTCTTTCAGCAAGGGGATGTTCCTTTCAACTGTTCTAGCTATCTGTTCTGCCTGTACTCAAACTGTGCTCCAAACGAGACGAATGCCTCGCAGACTTCTCGCACAAGAGATGGCGGCAAAGAGTACTCTTAGATGTGTAACATCGATGTTCTATCCCTGTTCTGTCTGCACCACTTCGCTGCACAGGATCCAGAGAAGTGTGCAGTTTCCTTCCTTTGACAAAACTGTTTGGAGTCTTCCAGACACTGTTCTACCAGCAATTCACTGGCTCACTTTCAACTCTACTCAAACTTGAATAGCTTGATGCTTCACATGAGAATTTCGTGCGAGTGTGGTACTTATGTAGCCAGGTGTAATCCTCCTACTGGTCTCAGCCAATGGCGTTACCCCTTTGGCTCAGTTGGTAGAGCGTTGAACTCGCAATCCATCAACTTGGGTTTGAATCCCATGATCGGCAGTGATCCTCTGTTACAATGGCGCCCAACGTGGGGGCTAGGAATGACGCCCAATATGTATGCGAGTTGTTCCCGGTCAACTTCTCTCGGACTGAGAATTAGGACTGAGAATTACTAACTCCCCGGTGGCTCAGATAGAAGTGACTGGTTTTTCCTTTGAGAATTTTGTACTTCCTGGGAGTCATCGCCCAGAATGTGGTACGGTGCTTCATGCAATAATTTTGTGTTGTCGCATATGGGTGAAATATTCCTGCTGCAACGTAAAGTACTAATTCATCATCATCAAGAATTTCGTCTTGATTTCAGAGTCAGCTGGACGACGTTCTAGATGAGGCAGGACTTCTCGCAGGCGACGATGAGGAGGAGGAAGATGAGGAATCACGGTCCTGGAGACGATGATGTTCCATACGCCGCCATCGATGTCGACCCTGACCAGCCGGAGCATCATCAGTGCCATACTATGTCTGTCATTATTACAGAGGCGTATCCAGGGCTGGGGTGAAAGTATGGGGCCGAGAGCACGAGATATTTACTGAAATGAGAAATAGGAAAGCAATTATGTGTGTTGGTGCTTCAAATGTTTCATGAAACGAGAGGATGTTGTATGCTCTCATGGCTTGGAAACTGCTCTCATTTTGGCTTGGAGACCAGCCCTAGATATGCCTAATGTTACCTGGGTGGTGATTGGATGTCCTATTTCACAATTAAATTGGAATTTTATCATGTAAATTTAACCTGGGAATCGGTTTCCAGTAGTTCCGTAATAAAATGCACAATGATGGTTGGGACGATTTTAAAAAGTAGTCGGGAATGAGGGAATGATTCAGATTCTTGTGATCCTAACCATTTCCAAAGTCATTCTCTGTCTGTCTGTCTGTCTGGATGCAGTCCGAGTAATATTTATATTATTAGCTGGAACATCTGATAGTATTGTGTTGTGATGTGTCCATCATTTTACCCTTTTCCATGCTGGAGGCAACCGGAGCTGTGCCTAGTCAATCTGGGAATCAAATCAAATCAAATGTTTTGGGAGTGCTCTTCTGTCAATTGCCTTACTGTAAATACATGTTTTGAAATGGTTTGGGTCACCGTAGGAGAAGAATCATTATCATATGGTCAAGTGGGAAATATTCTCCAGCATTGTAATTTCATTATAGCACTGTCCATGTTGATTAATGTGTAAACGTAAACGACGAAAAGTTAACTTGGAAATGTCCCAATTGCTGATTGTTGTCATGAGTCGATTACTTTACCAAAGTCTACTGTGTCTATGATTTAGAATAGGGCATCGTTTCATAACACGCTTGTATCCACTAAGAAACCGTAGCATTCTTGTAACCATCAGCGAGATATACATACACGAGAGTGCTATTGTCTATTTGTGAAATATTGTCGTGTATGGGTGAAAGATTCGCTCTGTGAAGTAAAACAACAACTCACTAGTGAAATGATACCCAGTTCTATGTGTGAGAAATAATTGTTTTCAATTATCCTATATAGCATTACCTAATGTTAATAATTGTCTACAAATTTAAAAGTTGAAATAAATGAATGTTTGAACTACACAATTGACCTGTAATCAAATGACCTGGCTCCTGTTCCACAGAACAATCGTATCGCTCATGGCATCATATTAAGGTGTAGGAGTTAATACACGTAGCACTATGATAACTGTGGAACGGGGTCCAGGCTTCTAACCCTGAAATGGTGTATTTTTCAACCACCATTTTTATGTGTATTTAAACAATGGGATAGTGCCTTCACATTCACAATCATATCGAGCTGGGATTGTTCAATTGCTATCAATTCGTTGTCCAAGTATTACATTGAACCACACGAGACGGGCTAGTCTGGGGTTGCATGCAATTACTTGCTATTTTTTTCTGTGAAAATTTGCTTTGCAATTTTACGAGTGATGCGACAGATTTTTGTTAATGTATTATGCCCCTCCTCTCCTGCCTCTGAAATAAAATTTCCTTCACAATTCTTCAGAAATGTGGAACCTGAATGCTTGTGAATATATGTGGGATTTTACCATGATTATTTTATGTTGCAACTTGTTATGCTGTTATTCTGAAGCCATTGTTTCTAGCTTATTTCAAACTTGTTCACGGAGTGAATGTAAACTTAGCTACTGTCATTTATTATGCTGTATTGTAATCATGTTATGTACAGAGATTATGATTGTAATTTAATGCCACTATTGTGAAATGTATATATTGAAATGAATTTCAATTGTGTGAAGTATGATTCAACATTGTTTGCATTTATAAGAGAACAAGGGAAAAAAAGAAGCAAAGAAAAAAATGACTGGAAAAAAAAGAAAATGAAAAAAAAAGAATTATGAGAAAGAAAATCAAATCCAGTCATATGTTGAAAGAAAATAAATGCTTACAGTGTTGAATGAATTGTGTACTGTGCATAAGCTGGCAAAAAAATGTTCACAATAAATAGAAAAGATGTGGCTTTGAACCACCACCAAAAAATAAAATCTCACAAAGGAGATTTTAAACGTAACTGAAATGTCTGAATGTCGACTTGGTTTTGGCATAAAAATAAAGTTTTATGGTAAGTATACATCAGTGCAAAACTTTACATAGATTTATAAAAACATTGAATATTCGTGCCCCTTAAATTGCCAAGTAAGCATGACTATTACATGAACAGAAGGTAAAGATCACACATTATTGCCTCACACATTATTGCCTACAACTCCCAAGAGGAACCCCTGAAGATTTCAAAATCCTGGGTGGTTTGCTGAATATTGGGGTTTACATTTGCTTTCAAGATTAATACTCTTCTATCATGGCTTGCATGTTTACACATTCACAGCTTATTTGGGCAGAGAGTTAACTGGGTCTGAGCTGAACAGTCCTTCTGTTTCACGTTTTATGCCAAGGACCAAGCAGGGAAACAACAAGTACCATCTTAGGCTGACCATCATGTCTGCATGGTGCTTAGATTGACAATCCAGCCCCACACTGAGATGAGCTACTGGGACTAGTACGATCTCCATGTCTTTATATGTATTGTGCAACTGCAGATCGAACCACCGAAGTATTGCACTCTGGTCTGACATTCTAGCCACTGGTATGCCAATGGAGGCAGTTTCAAAATCCTAAATTCACTCAAAGTACTCATCTAGTAAATCACACAAACCAAGATTAGTTTTCAGATATATTTTACTACCATTAAGACTCCAAATAACATTAAAAAATTGAGGAACAAATATTGTGGTGCCAATTACAATAGGACACCTGTTTTATCCAAACACACACTCAACAATAAAATATTATTTCTTTGGAAACAACAGTAACAGGAATATAGACAACACAAATGTGTTTAACAATATCAATAACAATGACGATCAATGGAATATTTAATATATTTATAAATATAGATCTTTGGAGCAGAAACTTCTGCTACAGTGAAAAGGTGATGGTAAAAAAAAAAGATTTAAAATAGAAATGTTTGCAACAGCACCAAGAAGGCAGTAAGTTGAGAAAATGATCGTTGTTACGTCCATGGAATGTAGCAACAGTACAAAAGGCATACACGAAATGTTGCAAACTTCAGTAGAACAAGAACAAATTTGTCGGCAATTTATATCCGTCTCAATTTGTGAGATAGATTAATTTCAAACTAAATGAAATTATTTTAAAGTACAATTGTTCACAAATCCCCCCCTATAAAATTCGACCTTGAGCATGAAAGAGTACTTGAAAAGTTTCATAATCTTGGGGCCAGTTTTTTATAGGAATAAATAGGATCATGTATATTGTCCAAAATGTAATTATAACAGGATAATAGGAAGATCAACAAGTGTAAACATAAAACATAAGGCAATTTGTGCAGGAAGAGTGACGGACATACAATGTGAACAATCACACATATCTCTTACAAGGGTAGAAACCAATCTAATTATAATTGGATCCTTAAACATTTTGACATTCTTTTTTGAAGCAAAACGGCGAGTCTCCCAATATCTGAGCTTAGGTTTCGAATCTGATTTTAATGAGATTTGGGTAGAAACTGACCGATACATTATCTACTATGTAGTGCTATTACTGCAGGCTTTTAACAAAATATGAGCACCTACCATTTGAAGACGGATAAAAGTATACGTAGTCTGGTAACATGGCTACAAAGAGGTTCTCGTACAAGTGTTGTATTTATTACTGAATTTATTAAATGAGTTGGCAAAACTGATATGCCAGGCTCAGCTGAGCATGATATAATTTTGGTCAACGAGAATATAAATTCAGTAATGAATGAACATGAATGCAAGATTCTATTTATCATATTACTATAAACTAGAAGAATTTCCAAATATCTACAGGCTCCAGGTACTTAAACTTGTGAATGCATTGAAAGAGTGAGTTATTTATTATTTTACGTCGCAGCGGGAATCTTTCGCCCATACGTGACGATACGCATTGAAAGAAGAATGGGACCAAATTCTGAAATTTGGTAGAAACCATTTTCACAAAATATCTCGCCAGCATTTAGTTTGTCGAGTGTATTAATACACACAGTAAACATGGTGTATAACAGGTAATGTGAATACTGTATACAATTTGTAAATATAAAATATGCAAGATCTGAAAAATTGTACATCCAATACAAAAAGACAAGGTCAAGAATCGTAATAAACAGCAGTTTGGCAATTTTGAATGTCGAGAGTATAAATATATTGTATAATAGAGTTGGCATTGCAATAATTAAATATTTAACGTTTTGTCCACTGGAGACCAGGCCCAGAGATTATGGATTCTTTTTTAGTACAATTTCATACTCGAGCTCACAAAGCTTTGAATCTAGCATGAAATTGTACTAAAAAAAGTTCCGTAATCTCAGGGCCTGAGAAGCGATTTTGATTAAATCAACAGGGATTAATGGACATTATGGCTTTGTATATGTGGCTATACACTGACTAGAAAATCGGGTAACAAATACGCCATCAGAAAGCACCAAAACATGTAATGGGAATGAATGAGTGAGTTTACAATTGGAAAATAAATATGATCAAGTTGACATTTCTCAATAGATATAACAAAGAGATTCTCGTAAACCTGGAATAACAACACGAGGCACATGCAATTAATCAACGTCACATGGTGTAGTACAATATTATAGTCGGTAGTAAGTATATGTACTAGCAAAGTAGCCATTATAACAAATCAAACATTATAAAAAGACAGTACAGAATATGTAGACATGCAATATCTTGAAGCACCAAGGTACAAGATCTATTTTAAATAAAAAGACAATGGAAACATATATTTTGGCTATACACAGGTAATGTCCTCGATGCATGAAGCCCAATCCACAAAGCTATCTTATATTTACAATTGATTGTAAATGTATTATAAAATGAGAGTAGTGATCACCATCCTCTTCTTACAATATGTTTACAATCGATTGTAGCTCTGTGGATCGGGCCCAGTAGTATATTTTCGTTTTACTCCCCAGGAAGTTGATAAGGAACACTGAGTGCACACTGATCCAGTGACCGGGGATAATAATGTCACACTTTGAGCATGCCTTAGTAGTAGTAGTAGTAGTAGTAGTAGTAATAGTAGTAGTAGTAATAGTAGTAATAATAGTAGTAATAATAGTAGTAGTAGTAGTAGTAATAGTAGTAATAGTAGTAGTAGTAGTAATAGTAGTAGTAGTAGTAGTAGTAATAGTAGTAGTAATAGTAGTAGTAATAGTAGTAGTAGTAGTATTAGTAGTAGTAGTAGTAGT
>JAUTBT010084630.1:0-12164 GCA_032361225.1 Lepetodrilus schrolli | reverse complement strand
TATATTGCTATGATTTGCTATTTCGTACGAGTAATAATATAAATTATACATATATACACACACACATACACATAATACTATATACTAGTATGTAGGCACTATACCTGTAAGTCTTCGTGCAGCATCTATCTTCGAATAGAAGTATTATGTGAGCCGTATTAATATATAGTGCCAACCAAACCCTTTCAGTTATATTACTTCGCCAAACGTATACGTGTTGACCGTCAGAGACAAATGTCGCTCCTGGTATTCCTCTATATTTAATAGTTACCTGAATAATAGTAGTACTAATCTCCATACATGTCCCCCATAACACAGACAAAAACTCACATATACATATATATATATACCCGAGATATATATAAATTGCTATGATTTGCTATTACGTACGAGTAACAATGAGCTGCACGTTATTTGCAATTATACATTTTGTCATTCACTAACAAAAATATGTCATGCCATAAGCGATTGTATGCATATACTCTGGTTGTAAAACAAACATGCATGTATACTTGTCTGTATGGTCCATATATATGTCCAGTGTTATATATTCCTTGAGCTACAGTTCTAGGACGTTGTTTACATCTTGCATGCACACTAATAGCATAATATAAATAGTTGGCTTACTGTGTGGGTTATCAGCTGACTGTCCCAAATACAAGGTAATGGTGCCTGGCACTCACAAGGGCCGACGACGGGTGATATGCCAGTAGCGGTTCCCAGTCGTCCGAGGACTCGTTTTAAGACGGACCTAATTGTGCGCATGCACTTCGAAAGAGTTCGAATTTCACATAACCCAGAGTAGCATACATCTGTACATGTCCGCTCGACAATATACAAATCAGCTGATATCTAGGACGAAGGTCAGAGGGCATGTTACCGGAGCACAGCTGAGCCGTGGCTTGTTATGGCTGCGTTTCCTTGTTGTGTTCGTGTGCCCACACTGGGACCACAGCAGCGTAAACAGAGCATACACAGAGACTGTGCTTATAACTGTCGTCAATGGGATAGCGAATGGATACTTATCGCGGAGTTCAAATGTCTTCCAGTGTATTATTACATTCAAATTAGATTGGGAATTAGATTTTTTTAGTTTTTGTGTAGCGATTCCCCGACTGGGGTAGGCATATGCTATGCCGCCATTGTGTTTATAAATTGTGTCTATAGGTATTATATAACAACAACATTTCTCTGCTTATACTCACGCTCTGCATACTACTCACTGTACTTCTATACCCTGTCATGTTTTGCACGTATTTCTTTTCACTTTATAAACGTATGTTACATCTCGTGCTCCACCGTGGATATTTTTGAAACAATAAAAAGTTACCAAGGCTATGGCTGGTGCCTCGGGGCATCATCAACTTCTCGTCTGAGTAGCGTGTATAGCATAAAGGGACGGTATTGAACACACACAAATTATAGGCATGCGTTGAAACAGAGTGGAATATTAATCCTTCAGCTGCCTTAATTAGCATATCCAAGCTTTCCTGCCTTAATTAGCATATCCAAGCTTTCCTTACGTTAAATCACGAGGGAGTTTACTGAATAATGCAACTTGTCTTAATTAATCTGTTAATCCCTCAAAGGTAGGTGCACAAGTAGGTCATGAAAGGTTGTCGACAACATGGAAAACAGATACAATGTACACTTTAGAATCAATAACGTGTAGACAATTACATGTACCTGTAACACGTGACCTTTAATTAATGTTCAGACCAGCATGCAAAGCACATCATATTGGATTATATTATATAATACGCCATGACTTGGTTATACAACATGGTCATCATTCGGCTGATCCACAAACTCCAAATTATTCATGATCAAAATATAGCAGGTATGTAAACTATAAGTAGTATAAAATATAGAAATGAACTATCAAATTTATATTATACTCACCAATGTGTATAGGTACAGTGAAGCACAGTATTAAGAATCAAAAGTAAATCAAAAGCCACTGATCAATACGCTTACCCAGATGTCGTGTGCAATGAGATGAAACAGATAATTCTAAATCTGACAGTAGTCTGCCCACCCGCTAAACCAATCAAGACGAGGCGATGTGACGTCACAATGAGTAGTAAAGCAATGACATCACATTGGTATGGAACATTTGTTACGCAACGATGTACACATTGGTATAATCGAGATGTCTGCTATTGTAGGCATTGCTTGATCTCAGAGGAGAGAGAGAGAGGGAGAGAGAGAGAGAGAGAGAGAGAGAGAAAAAGAGAGAGAGAGAGAGAGAGAGAGAGCGTGGGGCGGGGGTAGGTATTCAAAGAGGGATGGAGGATGGGGGAAGAAATAGAGAGAGGCTGCTAGTAGGTATGGCTTGACAAAAGAGAAAAATATATGTAAAATATCGTAGCTTTCGCGAGTTAGAGTTTGAAAATAAATTACGATAAATGGTATCTATAACAGACACACGTAGCTAGACTATCCTTAGTGTCAGTGGGTGAAAGTAGGCATATATATAATTGAAATATATATTATATTGATTGGTATATGAATATGAAAGAATTCTTTACCATTGTCCTCCAGACATCGGTGATCATGAGATATATTCCCCGCACCAGGACCCGGAACCTGGGGAATAGACCGAAAGTCCGGGTCCGGGGAACAGACCCCACCCCATAAATCTAGCATTGCTTAACTGAAAAGTGTTGTATTTAAGGAGTTCACATGTGTATATGCCCCCCATCACCCCGTTAAAAGGGGGGGGGGTATTCTCAATAGGAATATTGAATATTTGGGTAAGAACACTTGGTGTGACATGCTATTATATTCGGTTAGTACCCGCGAGAGCGACCCTATGTGTGAAAGGATGATTATATAGACATTTACAGGTCGCTCTGGAGGGAATATCGACTAGCTCACGCGACCGTAATTAATACAGATTATCCAACATATGGTTCAAGATAACTCATGACATAAATATCATATCTTGTACAGTAGTGCATAACACCTGGAACGATTTTCGTTGGCTGGTTACATGGCTTGCATCACAATTTCCCCACGCCTGTCATCGTGATAGGTTGGAACGGTCGGGCGGATGTATCCGACCTCCCTATTTGACATGAGAATACGTTAGAGCTGTATGAATTTCCGCTCAAAAGTTGTTGGATAAAGAAATTAACACTCGCTAGTGTGTCATATTGATTTTACGACACTCGTGTTTCCAAAGTTAATATTTTCTTCGTTCTCGCTCGGAAAATATTGACTTTGGAACCACTCGTGTCGTAATATCAATATGACACACTAGCTCGTGTATTAATCTCTATTTATAACACTTTACTAACGAGTGTGTGAGTGAGACGATGTATTGAAAAAAACCCCGACAGATCAACTTGAGTCTTTGCATTGGTAACATCACGATCAATCTTCCATATGGAATTACAACAACAAAAAAGCACTATATACTGTAATATATTATGTCAAGTAGTAATCACAACAGTAGAACAGTCTTCTCTTAAATGTTATTAGACTATAATAGCTAATCCGTACTGACTGCAAACACATGAGGTAACACCTAGGGAATCAGGGTTCTCTACTGAGAAAACAAGGAAGTGCATGAAAGAAATGCTCTCGCGGTATTACTTTTAATTGATTTCACAAATCGGGTCGCTGTCACCTTATATTCCATACCCACACCAGCACTGGTGCAGACAGTTACTACTTCCGCACATTCACGAGGGACGCTGCACTTACATCTGTGCATGACGTGGACAATATGTGTAGACTGTGATTCGTGCACGTGTATGCACCACATATGTAGTGTTTAAAATATCATGTGTATGCACCACATATGTAGTGTTAAAAATAGCATGTGTATGCACCACATATGTAGTGTTAAAAATAGCATGTGTATGCACCACATACGTAGTGTTTAAAATATCATGTGTATCACCACATATGTAGTGTTAAAAATAGCATGTTTATGTGGTTGCTTATTCAAACAGCTTACGTAGAACCCATGATGCATAGTTATATATATTAGTTATCAGCTGCACTACAGATAAAAATATAATGCCATATAATGGTGTTGAAATAATAATAATTCAATAATAATAACAATAATAATAATGCAATAATAATAATGATAATAATAATAATAATAATTATTATTATTATTATTTTAAAAAAGTAAAATAATAATAATAGTAAAGTTCATAAATATTTGTATAGCACCCATATCCAAAAGCGTTCAGTCACTATATGATTGTGTGCGAGTCTTATAGGTGTCTTGATTGATTGTAGAGGTATCTTGAATGGTCTTCGTTAATATTGTGCCAGTGGAGAAATCCTGTGTATATCGCTGTAAATATTATTACACGTGGTTTTTATTTACTGGACGCGAGGAGCCACCATATAACTTGTGGTCATGCATTTGGTTATGATGCAGGAAAAACAATAACTAGTAACTACAAAGTATCTGTATCTCGTGAAATTAGCATTACAAGTTCATCACTAATTATAACTACTGGCAACATTTAACTCGTGCAAGATCATAGCATCACTCGTGTTTCAAACAAGGGGAAGAAGTAACATGGGTTTTTTTTCTGCTCGGAAATGTACGTAATGTTTACACATAATGTGGGGAATTCACATGGCGTAGATATATGTAGATATAAATAGATATATACGAAATATTCGAAAGTGTACTTACCGTATCAGTGGTCGGACTATCTGAGGCGTAATAATTACCAATGTTCTCTAATTAATATAAATACTAGTTATTAAATTATATTCGATATGTCCGTGTAGGATCAGGGAATCTATTAAAATGAGATCTGGTTTCGCTCCGTAAACATGTTGACATTCTTTTCCTAAGCGGATGTCCAAATGTCTGAGCGTCAGTTTCCGATCTGAGTTTTATGATAGCGCGTGGTAGGAAGTAGTCATGTGATTTAAACATTTTCCTTGTATCGTATTGTTAAGTATATTATAATCTAACATTAATATGGTTTATTTTGACATTATGTTTTTTGTATTTTGAAAGGCAAATGATTAGCATGTGATGAAACAAATTTAATCATTTTGTAATAATCCGTGTGCCAACGATGTCGCATGCTGTGCACGTAGTTGCATTGGCACACGGATTATTACAAAGCTGATTACATTTGTTTCATCACATTATAATCATTTGCCTTTCAAAATACAAAAACATAATGGTAGCTGTCAATAAAAAAAATAATATATATATAATAGAATGTAAGACTGATATTAATGTGTGTATCAATTTATTAATATGCATTATCCTATCTAGGCGTTTGGAATAGAAATATTATATAAATACAATGACAATATTGACAATGTGATTAATTAAGTATATATTCATCATGTGTATGTTTTTGTTTGAATTGTGTTTTCTAAGGTTACATACATGTATTATAGTGTCTTACCAAATCCGAAGGGGGCCGGTGGTAGCGCAGTGGTAGAACAGTTGGACTTCGGAGCCATGGTTCCAGGTTCCAGGTTCAAATCGCGCCCCGGGGGAATCAATGTTCGCGAAAGTTACCTTTCTGACGCGATATTGATAGGATGCGATGTCTGTAGAGTGGCAATGCAGTTATCATCCTTGTCAGTGCCAGCCGGTGCTCGCAGGTTTATTGCAACATTCAGCGCTACGGACGTTGCGGGTCTGCCTTAAACTGACAAGCTGTGATATAAGTGAAAATATCTTGAAAGCGGCTCTAAACCACAATAAATAAATACACATACGAATTAGTCACGAGGGCAATCTAAAGTTTTATGGGTTTTTTTTGCAATACATGATCAAAATGATAGGAAATACTGTGAACACTTGAAGCGTGGCATCTGTCCGGCCATATTCAAGTTTATACTGGCGATTCAAGCAAAGTTCTATGTCGGGAGGTTGCAGTAGAATTTTGTATAAAGCGGTGAAAAAGCTTTTTGGAAGTACAAACATGATTTTATGTATGTGAAGTGAATGCACTTTGCTGTTGTAGCTAAGAACGCCCAAAACGAGCATACATATCATATATGTGATTGTGTGCCTTTAAATCAATGCGACATGCCACTACAGTTTAACCTCACATGAATTTCCGGATAACGTTGTACACTAAACGATTTCTGTCAACTGAATTGCAAATGATGGAAAGCATACATTTAAACACTATCAAGAACAGTGTGCTTCAAATAGTCTGCAATGCATATATTAATGCAGTTTGGCGAATGGTAATTACAGATTTTGTACAACTCCGAGACAAGTAAGTTTCTTATCACAACATTCCGAATGTAAAGCTGTCATTATCCGCGGATACTAATGTATACAATCGAAATTCCATCGTGTCTTTCTGAAATACCTTCGTGTCTTTCTGGTGTGCTCCAGTATATAATGTAGGCAAGTCCAAGTGTGAGCCGAGTACAGTCTAGTTACTACAGACAGAGTTGACTGGTTTCAGAATCTCAGACACGAACGTGTACGATGGAGACGGCGGAGGAAGATGCCGACCGGAAGGAGTAAGTTGCCACATGTAAACAATGTATTATAACAGAGTGCTGCAATGCTATATAATGAGAGATTAATATTGCTGTTGTGAAATGTTGTTGAGAGAGAAGAGAGAGAGAGCGAGAGAGAGAGAGAGAGACAGACAGAGAGAGTACTATCTTTATATTTATTAAAACAGATAGTTTAACTATATAATGATATCTTGGTAGACATCTGTACAAAAGGTGAAAGATCTCTTTTCAGTATTTCTTCAGAATTCTTCCTAGACATTTTGCATCTTAGAGGAAGCAACATTGAAGGATTACTTGACAAAATCCTCACAAACATCTACAGTGAAGCATCAGCCGTGGCGGTCGACCTGGAGACGTACATCCCAGGAAGAGGAACTCTACTACATATCATCATCCAGCAAATAGTAATCGATCCTGAAAACTCCGACTCCCTCCTGTCCCTATTCCAGGACATCATGAACATGGCGCCTCGAGTCTGGGTCAACAGACCTGCTCGAATATCGGACGAAAGCAAGATCTACGATTATATCGTGAAACGTGAGCTGTGCACGTTGATGGGCGAGCCTTCTGTGATCGACTTGGCCTGCATCACAGGCTGTGTTCCTGTGCTGAAGTTGATGCTGGAGAAGGGGCTCTACGTCCGCGGAGTAATCCTCCGGAGAGGAAGTCCCGTACCCGGATACAGGTATGACGTCACAAAGTTAGTTTCCGGTCCTGTGACCAATGTTTTGAAATACTTCATGCACGTACTTGTGTCCTACGACAGTCGATACAAGATGCGAACTCTTCTCGGAAGATGCAAGACGAACAACAGCGTGGACGAACTCTTTCAGATACACCCGGTCAAGAAAATCGTGGACTGTTACTGTGGACTAACCACGAAGCTGTATTTCATGTTCGCCATGTTTCACATCATATATATGACGGTGTTTAGTTACGCCGCGTGCGAGCTCATGAGCCCGGACCATAATGCGACGATGTTCTCCACAAAGGTCCTGTTGTACACCGTGGGAATAACGGAACCGGTGCTGATAACATGTCAACTTCTGATCGAGATGCTGAAATACACCTTCGTCCTCCTCTGCATGGCTCGCGACCTGAGAAAAGTCAAGGCCGTTGAGAACTCGATCGAAAACGAAGCTGTGAAACGAAATGTTGACCAAAAGGAGAGATCGGCGCTCAAGAAAAAAGGGCCTACGACAGACGGAAGTCAATGCGAAGGGATATCGGAAGAGATAAATCGCCATATTTCAGAGGAATATATCTACGAGGAAAGCGTTGAGGCTATAGATCTAAATGACGTCAAATCTGTCGGCGAAGCGCTGGCACACCCACAACCACGACAAGAGGCTAAAGTAGATCGTATTTACTTGACGAGTCTGAGGAGGATCGTCTTCCATCTGCCGTACCTAGTCTTGCTGTGCTTTGTCATTAGCCGTGTGGACCAGGCCAACGGACCGCGCGAGTTCAACATCCTGTCCGTCACTCTCTTCTACGGATGGATTATGACGTTCACACTAACGGACGGGATAGAGTCCGTTCACTTCTTCATAAGAGTGATGTTGAAAATAATCCTGTACAACGTCCTGAAAATAGCAATGGTCTACATCGTGATCCTCACAGCATTCTCACTGGCGCTTCATTCTCAGTTCCTAGCCTCCGTGCAGTTAACGAGCACCTACAGAACTCCTATAGACACCATGTTTCTCATGTTCGACATCATGATGGGCAACGGCGAAATCTTCGGGGTCGACATGGAAGCAAATATGGAGTCCGTGGGCATTGCGCCTGTCTACAGTAAAATCATCTACATCGCGTACCTAGTCATCGCTCCCATCATCCTTCTTAACCTCCTCATCGCAATGATGAACACATCGTACTCCGCTCTGGAGAAGGAACACTCTTCGGAGTGGAAGATCACTGCCACCTTGTTCGGGTTGGAGTTCGCTCGAGCTTTCCCGATCATCGCCAGATGTCTGCGAGCAAACGGTGTGCAGCCGGTGCGTAGGAAGATGGTTGGACGCATAGATGTCGCGTGGTGCGTGGAGTTAACCGTGCACGAACTCGACGCGGAAGTCAGCAAATCTGACAGGAGACTCGAGGACACTCATGGTGATGGGCAACTCGCTGCAAAACTGAACTTGTTAGAAAACCAGATGGACGCAATTTTGACACATCTTCAAACGAATCAACGACGGATTGAAGCAGAACAGAGAGGCTTATATGAACAGCAGGGAGATATTAGCGAGCAACAGCGAAAAATACGAAAGTATCAACGCAAAATGATCAAGATGATTGAAAAGATGACAAAACCAATCGCGGCACAAGATCATGTTTAACCCTCTTCCATGCTGGAAGCAACCGGGGAGCTAGGTCTGTATCCAATCCAGCAGGTAGACTGTTAACCATTCTTTTCTTTTCTGGATTAATGAATAGGGCATTTCACATTGCATGCAGCAGTAATGTTAAACGCCATTATCGGGGTCGAAACAATGACAATGTAGGCCTACCATTGCGATCTCTTACAAACCATCACTAGCTTAATCCAGCATTAAAAATCATTTGAAGCGACTCGGAAGACGTTAAGATATATTAGCAACACGTGACCATCGTGGATTCGTATTAGTGAATACTCCCCAAAGAGTTGAGAGGGAAAGTGAGTGCATGCATCGATCAAGTGACAGGGGTAGCGCTGTGAACATGCTTTCGAACGTGGATTTGGCGCAATATAAATGTACACATTATTAATATGATTATTCTCTATCATTGAATGATCCACGACATTTCTATTCTAGCAGCGAAATAGGCTCTTTCTCTCATCCACAATTATGTTAGACATAGCGTAATGAGATCTTGCTTTGTATAGATACTAAACTTTGTGCATGTGGTTCATTGGACACAGCCGGTTAGGAGGAACATGACACAGAATCAAGACCGGAAGTCGTGTACGCCATAACGTTTCCATATAATATGCTTATTTTGACTTATTAAACCCACGGATTCCAATTTTGGTCACAGAGAGGTATAGAAAGGGTTATAGATTAAATGTCGACTATCATATTCATTTTAATGGTAACCGTATTGATATTTTAAGAGCGCATTTTTCAGTATTCATTTTCCTGGCGAAAGTTCTGTAGTGACATTATGTATGTTTCAACGATCTTAAAAAGTAATAGTCTATACAGTGTTTATCGATTAAATAGAGTGATCAATATTTTTCTTGGTTTTGAATGTATGTACCCTTTAGACATTGTATTTGCATGTTATGATCATGTTATTATTCACCTTGATGCATAACCACAAATAGCCAGTTTGATCTCAGTTGTTATTCGTTGTTATGAATAAATTTCGTTCTGAGGAACATGTTTCAATAATCTTAGAAAGTAATAGTCTATATAATGTATATCGATTAGATAGAGTGATCCATATTTTTCTTGGTTTGAATGTATGTAAACTTTATACATTGCATAAGTTGTAATGGCCATGGTATTATTTACCTTGATGCATAACCACAAATAACCTGTTTGATCTCCGTTGTTATTCGTTGTTATGAATAAATATATTCTAAGAACAGATGTTTTAAATAATTGAAAATATTAATAAAATTTCGTTCTAAGGATATGCTGTTAAAAATAATTCATAGGACAAAAGCAAATATAGGCCTACTAGAAGTGACTCCACTGGTTCTTAAAAGGACTCATACACATAGGTGAATTTACCTATGCCCGTTGTTACTACAGTATTTCTCATATGCAATATGCGCTATATTTGTAAAATCTGCGCTTTTATGCATTACAAGCCATTTTATCTGTCGGTGATAAACAATGGATTGTTCACAAATGTCGAGATTCCCCTCTTTGTTAGTCACGTGGTTAGAAGACTACGCTGTGATTGATCCGCGGTCAGACGGTTGAGAGGTCACACGCACCTGCGCTCACCTAGCAGATTGCCCGGGAATTGAGCTGATTTATCGATAACGGATCATTTAGAAGGAAATCAATCACTGTACGTGGTATAGCATAATCAGTTCTTTGGGTTTATACGATATGGATTTGGTGTTTGGGTCACTTTAATCTTAAGGATTTGAAACTAGCCACATTGAATCGAGAAACTGTGGTATAGACCTAGTAGATTACATACCATCTCCACACATACCAGTCTCTACTAAGACAGCACTCGCTACACACACGGAGACAAAGTTTTACCACTGTTATCTAAATAAACAAACCTCCTGTGTTCATCAGTCCGCTTGTGGTTGAGGCGCTCGTTCTTTTGTTGCTTGGGCTGTCTATAGATGGGTGGAATGTCTATTATAGGTATACCATCACCCCCAGGGAAGGCTAGAACTCCGATTGTAGTGGAGCAAGGTGGTTTAGTTCAAGCCTTTATTGTCGTTTACACATTCAACTCCTTCCGTGCTAATGGTATTATTTATTTTTATTTTTAAATATTAATGTAATAATTCATACCTTGCTCTTCTCAACTGATTCTGAGACATAAATGCTGGTTATATTGTATATGTTTTATTTCACACAACATGACGATACATTAGACCTTCAAAGTTTGATGACATAATTTAAAAATAATATTGTACTAAGACAATGAGATAAAACGAAATATTTAAATAGAAATGGGATAAAATTTAGTTAGCACATTAAAATCGTATACATACTTCAAACGAATTGTATTGATAATACCGAGTATAACCATGGATCAACACAATTATGTAACGTAATACGCAGGAATTATCGGGTTTGAAGTTGAATGTGGGAAAACTAAAGGTCACTATTGTGAAGAATTACAAACCTATAATAGGCCATAGTTATTTGTTCCCTGGTTTACATATCCGCCGACCCGAGTTTTACCACTTTGGAAAATAAACATAATTATTTTTATTATATTCCACCGACAGTGTACTAGCCTTTATAAAATTATAATAATAAATGGTGAAGGAATAAGTTGTATAAACCGTCACTAGACGTGAACAGGCAATGGCTGACACACAGTTGAAGCTAATTTGATTGGTTACTAGTAGATATGTATAACAAAAGTTTAAGTTATAACAATTTCTGCTATTGACATGCAGTTCTATGAAAGTACATTCAAATCTGAACAATTAATGTATACTGGTGTTTTATAACAATTATTGACAATTATGTTGATCAGATATTTATTTTATGTCAAATGACGATTAATAATCTCCAATTATTATTATTTTTATATTGGACACGACCGACTGGCCAAAATATGAAATTCTATCTATTTATATTTTCGACCGTCCGAGCCATAATTATCACCGAAAAATCCGTAAACCAGGCAATCAAATATGGCCTTATTTTGTTTGAAATCGTCCAACGATACGAAACAGTCAGCGATACGAATTTACCACAAGAAAGAATCTTGAAAGTGGATCTAAATCCCAATACAAAAATAAAAAATAATACAATATCTTTATTGTTTCAGATCTATGAGGTACTTATTACATATTATTTTTATTATATTCCACCGACAGTGTACTAGCCTTTATAAAATTATAATAATAAATGGTGAAAGAATAAGTTGTATAAACCGACACTAGACGTGAACAGGCAATGGCTGACGCACAGTTGAAGCTAATTTGATTGGTTACTAGTAGATATGTATAACAAAAGTTTAAGTTATAACAATTTCTGCTATTG
>JAUTBT010084629.1:0-12166 GCA_032361225.1 Lepetodrilus schrolli | reverse complement strand
TCACTTGGAGGTATATCATGCCGCAGATAGAACATGAATACCCCACCCAGACACAGTATACTGACTCCGAGCTGACCCCTTTAATGCTGAGTGCCAAGCAGGGGAACAACAAGTACCATCTTTTAACATCTTTTGGTATGACGCGACCGGGGATCAAACCCGTGGCCTTCCGCACTCCGGGCCGACGCTCTAACCATTACGCCACGGAGCCGGCTCTGTGCACTGACAGCATGCTTTTAAAGAATGGATACTAGTGCTATATAAATGGACTATCAGCAGCATAATCATGTACAAGTGCTATAGTGAGGCAGGCACAAGATGACAACCTACCAGGAGTGTCGGTGTCACAAAGGTCAGACAAGGGTTCTCCATCCCACCGAATGGGAAAGATGGCGGGAGAACCAGGAGATCATACTGTCTCCACACATATGGACCCATCAGTGACTCGGCTGTTACAAGCATTTCTTCTGTCTGAAACATACACACATCACTCAAATCAATGAACTGTCTAAATGGCCACATTATGGCTATTTAACCTGCTGCTTCCTTCAGGCAGTGAGCGATGCCATATGCAACAAAGTTTATGATAATGATTAACAAAATCCAAAATCTCTTTATAGGAGCAATAAAATCAATGTATTGAAAAAATCAATGTATTCTGTACTATTGTAATGAACTCTATGAAACTTCCTAGCAAATCCATGTCCACAATTACCTTGTTCCTTTTAGGAATTTATATTTGTACCTCATGTGGTAGCACATGGTCCCATGCATTGCACGGCTGACCGCTCAGGTTAAAGTGAAGCACGTTCGAGCTCGGCTGGTTCGTGGATGGGTGACTGAGAACCTGATCGTATCTAGGATTCGTTCCTGCCCCACACTGAATCACAGGCTGAAAAACCTTGTGGTGTCACCTTGGGCAAGTGGCTTAGTTCGATAATGCCGAGTTCGAGAATGGGTACCCGGAAGGATGAGATGGGCATTTGAATGATAACCTTGTAGCGCCTTGAATGGCAGCTTGGGTTATATGATCTCCAGGGAGTTGAGGAGAGTGAATGTACACAGATCCATTGACCGGGGTAATAATGCGCTTTGAGCATGCATTAGCATGGAGTCATGCGCTATATAAATGGACTATTATTATTATTATTATTATTATTTCCAAAAGGATATGACTGAGTGTCTCAAGTGTGTCCAGAGACTGATCAGTCCTTACCTGGTTATTATTTCATGAAGCTTTCGTATCCACCAACACACCATAGTGCTCTATCTATCTTGTTCGCTGATCACTACGAGAGCACTATAGACTCTTACTTGACACAAGAGCTTTAGGACCACGATGAAAGGGTTCACTGCTCTTCAAGCTGATTCAGTAAAGAGCTGAAGACTCCTGGTTTCATTGATGAAACTTTGAAACATCCTCAGGATGGTGAATGAATTGCCACTGTTTTGTCTAGCCATGTTAGTGGTAAATAGAAGGCCTCTTGATACAGATTTCTTTAGCCCATACTGGACCAGATAAGCCTGTTCATTACCTCACGTGTGCTTGGAGTGTGTCATGGGGTTCTCATTTATTTGGTGTGAACTTTAGTGCTAGATGCGGTGCTATTTGTGGTGTGTGGTGCAGTGATAGCTGTGAGCCGTGGTGTGAGCTGTGGTGTTAGGAAGGAATAGGAAATCTGAGGTGGTTACCAGAAGGAGATGGCTTACCACCATAGGGTACAGACACATTGTGGCAATGTATGAATATTGGATACACACTATTCAACCATTCCATAAAGTAATGTGAGGTGTAGAACCTGCTTGACAATAATTGTTGATATTGGTAAAGTATTAAACTAGTCTTCTACTACGAGTAATTCTAGTTAATACACTATTTAATACTGTTCATTGATAATTGTATACAGGATATTTCTAGAACTAATAAGACTTCAATACACTGATGACTGAATGGAAGGTACATATGTACCCCTATCAGAATCTGATAGAATGTATGTCAATTCATCAAGGACATCTTAAATAGGGCATGACCATCATGTGAATTTCTGACAATATGATGATAATTAAAATATCGGACGAGACATTGATTTTTCTTCCAAGCTGTTACAGATGTATGTCACCATAGGAATGGACATAAATCCTGGGATATACACACACAATGAAATCTTCCACAATTCCAACACATCATGACTAAGTCATTAACTCGATGCAGTCAGTTGATGTAGATCTGTGTCTATATCATACTCTGACCTCCATTGTTGTTTGCTTCCTGTGATATGTTAATAAATAATGTCCATGTGATACCATGAATAAATTATTGTCTTTGCAAACAAGATACAAAGGCTACTTATTTGATACGATATGAAATATGGATTATGTATTGTGTAAAAGTGGTTTGAGCAACATGTTTTGGTCTCCTGATTCAATAGGAATTTGTTTTATAAATGTGGACCGTGAATACATATCTGTTTTATTGATGGGCGAACACAAACATTATGCATAAATAGAATTGACAAGAAATACTATAATCATTAATTCATGAAATTATAAATAATTTGTGCATATATGTTTTATAACTTGAGCCACCCATTGCTTTGAAACCATTAAATAAAATTTTCGTGTAGATTATTTGAATACAATGTATCCTCGATTATTGCAACCAGCCTTACAATGAAATTGACGAAAGTCCATGCATTTAGAAATACACCCATGACTATTAATTTATGTACTACTTAATTTTATGACATATGTGGCAATAGATGTTATTGCCGTGTACTGATGTAAATCCATGATCTAAGATAGACATTTTCTGTATCTTGATGAATATTCTAACCATTATTAAAGTCCTCCGGTTCCGGAAAATCCCAATATGAGATCATTACACCATCTGACTGGGAGATTCCCACAGGGAGGTGATTTGTTCCCTTTGATACAGCAGATATAGAGACATTCAAGTACAGTGATATAATAACCCGTACTTATGCAAGTTATGCTCATTGTATACCATCAGAGTTGTAGGTACCTATGAACCACTGACCTTTCATGAACTCTGAATGATGCAATAGTTACCTAAGAAATATCCAATCGATAGCAATTAATGAGCTACTGAGGCTGGTAACAGTCTATATGGTTGCTTGTTATAGACTGGACACACTCCAAGCACACATATACCTATTCAAACGTGTTTGGCAATATGGCCAAGAAGTGATCTGATTGACTAATTTCAGAGCCCATGAAAGGTCACAAGAACAATAACTCCAATATTAGGTCTTGGTCCTGGAGAGTAGATTTTTAATTGGATAATGGATCGATCCAGTGCATTGATACAACAGGGCAACAGCCTGAACATAGATTAGCTAGTGTAGTATACATGGATTCAAATGTCTCTTCCTAAGTAACGTTTTTGCTAAGTAAGTTTCCAAAAGATTAATGATGTTTAGGTTCAGCGTGCTTAAACCAACTGACATTTTCTCTTTATTGGTGTTGATCGGTTGTTTCTAACCAATCTAGATTACAAAGCACTATAGAGAAAAGTCAATTCTGTTAGCATAATGGACACGAAACAAGATTGTCACTCAATACTGCTTAGATAACTTTCTCGAAATAACACGACTTTGTTGTTTCGTGGCTTTAATTAAATAAACGTATGACTCGAGTCAGGAGGGTGTTTCTACTTCATCTTCACTATGTGCAAACTTGTCATTGCATTCAACAGTGTTGTATTTGTGGACTGTGAGGCCGACCATACAGACCAGTGGATGACAGAGATTCATTGAATCTTCTGCTGGGTGGACCCCGTCTCCAATTGGCTTCCAGTTTCCTGCCACTGATGCCATCAGCAGCAGTATTTCGATGCCATCAGCAGCAGTATTTCTGGACCAGCTCGCCTGGAGCATCATTCGCTGATCTTCATCTAAATGGAGAGAGCAAAGCTTTGATATTTTATCTCTATTAATTCATGCAAAATGTCAGCTCTTCCCTGGCTACCATGCGAAGAAGTCATTGTCAGGTTTAGGGTTACCTTGCGAAGAAGTCTGTCGTGGCTAGGGTTGCATTCTGAAGAGGTCTGTGTCATGGTGAAGGTTACTTAGTGATGAAGACAGGGTTGGGGTTGGGGTTAGGGTTACCACAGAAAGATGTCACATCTAATTGTCAGCACCACAGAACATTTCTGTTATTGTGCGGTCATCTCCTCTTGCTGTGGGCAAGGTCAGGATTTACTTGCTGTAAACATGCTGGAACTTCAGTAACTGTCAGTGAATTGTGATCACATTGTCATTGCTTAATTGGAAGGTATAATAGCAACTGGTGGTTGATTAGTTTTCCTTGAGTGCAAATTGGAATACTTCCTTTGATTTTCATTGACCTGAACTAAATCACCTTTAGTGATCCTGTACATGAACGACTTCCATTGAGTTTCACAATAGACATTTCAAAGGAATATTGTGTGGTAACGTTTGGTTAGTTTGATTTCTGATGTCATGTATATTCTTATTTATTTCCCTGGCAGTTCTCAATCATAATAGGTATATTATATCACAAAGTAAATGAATGGCCTTTGAAATAAATCTTTCATTTGATTCTGGTGTAGAGAATTCACTGGTCCAAACGAGTTAACATTGACCGAATATCATGCAATTGATTAATTACCCATATTGCAATTTGGATCCATTAATGACCTTGATGACATATAAATCGGCTAGATGTGTACTTACATACACATATTACACGCAGTAGAATAACATTGACATGCGTCAACAGGTTTGTCTGGCCTCACACTGGCCATGCTGCTAGTTGACGATGTATACGCAGCCCTGATTGACCAACTGATATCCTAACAGAGGTGCATTCATTACAGCAGTCAAGGCCCAGTTTACATACTCCCAGTGACACCACTATCTTAGAATAGCAATTTTGTAGTCTATGGCTAAGGTTGGAGTTAGGGAAACTTCAGAGTTGCACCATTTCAAACAGAAGAACCCTGAGCATGAATTATACCCAATACCACTATGCAGAGCATTACATATACCCAGTGCAACACTGAAGAGCATTCAATATGGCCAGTGCCAACATGCAGAGAATGAAAGACTTACAGTTTATTCCATTGCATTCTGGCATTCCCAGTGTGGATGTCATTTGATATATGTAATGCTTCCTACTCGATGTGTATCATGAACATAATGAAGAAAAGTTTAATTTATTATCAATATATAATCAATGCTAAATATGTAGGTCAACATGCATCCTCTAAATGATTGCTGATTTCATACAATACGATGGACAGTTGCATGATTTATTAGGCATATAGCTAAATTAATTATTTGAATAACAATGAATAAATAAACACCACAGAAATTGTTCTGTGTTCTACCTCTGATAGTTCAAGCACTAGGTGAAGAACTGTTTTAGTTATTCTTTTCAGGATCATATTAAGCACTGTGAATTAATTTGATGAAACAAGCAAGCGAATCGATTTGTAGAGATTGCATTAGGCTTTCATTTATTGTATTGATCTCTCATGCTTCAATCATTAGTTGTTTGACCAGTAGTACTGCTAGTAGCAGACCTAGACAAATGTTTAGGTTGTATATGTGCGATGGAAGTGTTGTTATAAGTGCAATGGCAGTGTTGTTATCTGTGCAATGACAGTGTTGTTATTGGTGCAATGGCAGTGTTGTTATCTGTGCAATGACAGTGTTGTTATTGGTGCAATGGCAGTGTTGTTATAGGTGCAATGACAATGTTGTTATAGGTGCAATGACAGTGTTGTTATATGTGCAATGGCAGTGTTTGTTATAGGTGCAATGCCAATGTTGTTATAGGTGCAATGGCAGTGTTGTTATAGGTGCAATGGCAGTGTTGTTATAGGTGCAATGGCAGTCATTGTTATAGCTGCAATGACAGTGTTGTTATAGGTTCAATGGCAGTGTTGTTATTGGTGCATTGACAGTGTTGTTATAGGTGCAATGACAGTGTTGTTATAGGTGCAATGGCAGTGTTGTTATAGGTACAATGGCAGTGTTGTTATCAGTGAAGTGACAGTGTTGTTATAGGTGCAATGGCAGTGTTGTAATAGGTGCAATGGCAGTGTTGTTATAGGTGCAATGGCAGTGTTGTTATAGGTGAAGTGACTGTTGTTATAGGTGAAGTGACAGTGTTGTTATAGGTGCAGTGACAGTGCTGTTATAGGTGAAGTGACTGTTGTTATAGGTGCAATGACAGTGTTGTTATAGGTGAAGTGACAGTGTTGTTATAGGTGAAGTGACAGTGTTGTTATAGGTGCAGTGACAGTGCTGTTATAGGTGAAGTGACAGTGTTGTTATAGGTGCAATGACAGTGTTGTTATATGTGCTTTGGCAGTGTTGTTATAGGTGAAGTGGCAGTGTTGTTATAGGTGCAATGGCAGTGTTGTTATAGGTGCAATGACAGTGTTGTTATAGGTGCAATGACAATAGTGTTATTTGCTGGCCATTAATAATAGTCTGTATACAATTTAAATATTTGTTTGTCTATTGTGGCTCTGGATTAAACTGAGCAACTAACTGTACAAGTCTGTCGTAGATTGGTCATTTGTAAATATGTTTCTTTTATATTTGAAAAATAAGTTAAACATAATTATCTACAAATGGCTCTATAGGGCATTTATCATTGCCTCCAGAAGAAAGAGGGTTAAAAGTTGTCATTAAAAAGAAATATATCGAGAGAAAAAATTGCCATCAACTTCTTTGACAAGTACTCCAGATAAATTCAGGATGTCCAAGTTTTGTCAAAATGAGTCCAGTTGTTAAGAGAGATGCAAGGAGATCTAGTTTAATCAACGATCAGCTGTATGTTTAATATCCTAAAACATGTTCCCGTGTGTTGTTGGTTTGATGTCCAACTTTACCTATAACCTTATTACGACTACTTTGAATCATGCACCATATTATCAGATCAACCAGATGACAACTGCTCTTATTCACATGGGTAGAACCTCTGGACATCTGGACTGAAGATGACACAATATATTAAAACAACGGTTATTGATTGGTACATCTGTGAAACATGTTGATCGAGTCAAAGGACCTGGCAAGATGAGATGAAGTCCCCTGTGCAGTTAATAACATTTCCACTTTGCATTGCAGAGGGACACTTTAGATCTGTTAATATTGATTCACTTACTGTGTAAGGTACTTCACATTTGGAATATATTCATTGCTGGCTATATGAGGACTCCTTGCACTGCAATTGTACCTGTCATTTTTACATCTCTTCCAATCATTTGATGCATCTGCCATTACAGCAAATTGATGATGATTGCGGACTGGGTATGCATGGACAGATACATGGGGGGTTGGGTTGCGAGGATGAGGGTAAGGGCAAGGGCAATGAGAGAGGTGGTAGAAAATTGAGAAGACCCTTTGCAAAATCAAAATCAAATTTTTCTGAAGTTGCATTTGCATCATGTGCAGTAACCATTGCATACCTTACAATCAGTTGTTGGCTTTGCAAACACTTCATGCATTTCCAGGACTGCTTGGGAAAAGTACAAGATGAAACATTTTGAATTGTAGTCACTTTCTAATTACAATATGCTTCTGCTAATAATTTTGCACAAGGAATTTTGTAAACTGTAGGACCTTCTGGATAAGACCTTCAGAAGCTTGGTACAACTGCCTGGCCTAGCCACAACCGTATAACTATGGTACAACTTCATGACATTAGTAGAATTGTAGGGCCTTGGTACAACTGTATGGCCGAAGTACTACTACAGAGCCTTGGAAGAACTGCAGGATCTTGATGAAACAGTATGACATCAATAAGACCCTTTGTTTAACATTGTACTATTTATTATACAAGTAATATGGAACATTTCTTGATGTCAATGAATGACCCTACCTTGCACAACAACTGCTCAATTTATTAGCCCAATTTCCTGTTTCTATTTTTTTCCTGTTGAATTTATTGGTAGACTTGGTGGATGTGTGGCTTATATAACTAACTGCCTTTCCTGATGCAGCGCTTACAAGATGTCTGCAACTATTTATGTCTTGCATCAGCCACAAACAAACTAATGTTATTGGATGTGTGGTTAGGGTGTTATTGAATAAAAATATCATTTTGATATATTTATCATTAACATCAGCCCGTAGCGGAAATTGCCGACAGCTTGCATGACACCTGTATGAAACAGTGATATTGACGTCGTGCTCAAATGTAATATGACCTTGATGCAGATCACATAGCTGTCACCACATCTGTCTCAGCCAGATGTATATATGTATTGTATTTATATACTTACTCTGCTTGATAATATTCATTATTTATAACATTTTAAAGAAGCATGGGCAAAAGATTCTCGCTGCGACATAAAACAACTCTCACTCTTTGCTATACATTTCTGGTTATAGAAAATTGAGGAGGTGGGATGTGTGTATATTTGAGAGGTGTTTGATTGATTAAGATAGTGTTTTTATGTATTGCCAATTATTTCTGCATCAGTAACAATAAATGTCATGAATACGTGGAATGGTATTGGAAATACACACGGATAATGATGCATGCTATTTGTTAGTACTATCATATATGTTTACACAACACATTCGTGGCTTTAGAATACCTGTGCATTCACCTATGTGATACTGGCTCATAACATGTATACTTTACATGCCAGTGCAAGTGTCCATTGTTATTATTCCTGTTAAGAGAGCTATCTACCTACATATCTGCTTACATCACTCATGTATGGCTGCTTCCAGGCTGTATTTATCACCTTCCCCAGAGTAATTATGTCACTTTTACCTGGCTGGTGACCCGCTTCATGAAGCAATTGCAGCTTTGCAACAATCAACTGCCTTCAGTATTGGCATCGTCAGCTTTCAGAAGATGGTCGTGTATATCCAGAAATACAATAAAAAGATCACAGAGCATTCTTCAGTTGGTGTGATGCTTCAGTTGGCGCGACACATTCGTTGCCATGACTGAAACTTATGAAACCTTCATCACTTGGTGTGCATTGGCGGGGCAGCAATCGTTTACATAAACGGGACCTGCATTGTGTGTCTGCTTGCAGTAAATTATATACAGCTATCCATGGCTTCTTGTCCAGAGCTCTCTATGCCAGGGGAAGTGTGGCCTGTCACACCTACCATCTTCACCTCTGTCTGCTTTGTGCTTCTATCAGTGGATTCATGTGCTTCTGTCTGTCTGTGGATCCACGCAGTTCTGTCTGTCTGTCAGTGGATCCATGTGGTTCTGTCTTTCAGTGGATTCATGTGGTTCTGTTAGTGGATCCATGTGGTTCTATCTGTCAGTGGATCCATGTGGTTCTGTTAGTGGGTCCATGTGGTTCTGTATGTCAGTGGATACATGTGGTTCTGTTAGTAGATCCACATGGTTCTGGATGTCAGTCTATCTGGGGATCCATGTGGTTCTGTATGTCAGTGGATTTATGTGGTTCTGTTAGTAAATCCATGTGGTTCTGTATGTCAGTCTGTCTGTGGATCCATGTGATTCTGTCTGTCAGTGGATTCATGTGGTTCTATCTTCAAGAACTTACTGATGCAGTCAAAGTAGAAATTTGGTAGAAAACTTTCTCACAAAATATTTGCTAGTCCTTTGATTTATTTTGTGGAGTATACATGTATATACACACTTCCGTGGCAAAGAAGTGTTCTTAACCTGATTTATATATATATATACCTTGTGCTTACAATTCTTTTTGTTGTTGTTGAAAACTAGATTAATCTCAGCATTTATTTGAGGATATTTACAACTACCTGGTATATAAAAAGATAGGTATTAATATTCCTACCTTGGGTCTTAGTTTATATTAAGTTATTAACCTTCATGGGGGATTAATCACAGTTTATGTTCTATATGGCATTGCAAGCTGCCTCCAGCAAGTACAAGGCTAAATAGGTCATATTGTCCACATCTATTCCCTTGTGTTGTTTCATTGCACTTTATTGCTGCAACTCTACCTGTAGGTTTTTTTCTTGCTAAAACCTTACGACATATAGTATGTGTTATCTAAAATACACAATCATGGAGTAAGATATGAACAGATCAATTGTAGCGATATTATGTACTTGATAACCAATAACTGTCCTAGAACACAACATAAATCCGCTGTGATAAAATAGTAAACATACGAAAGAACAAATAAAAGATGGAGAAAAAAAAGATACCGAAAAATGTGAAATCAATATTTTGTACAAAGTGCTGTTAAGTAGGCTTGGAATTGATGATGCACTGTAACATGCAGCAGCATGCAACTCATCGCCAGTAATTACCATTCCACGTTTATCCAATCAGCAGTCAAAGCTCGAAGCCGTACCAACCTAATCTGCCTCGTTACTTCACATATGTTCATAAATACAGGGTTTTTTTCCTATGCATTGTTGAACAATTTCCTGACAGTGCATTTCTGAGTTGCAACTCCACCGAGATTGGGGCTTTAATGAATGTAGTTAGGAGTCCCAACATGTGAAAGCTATGTGTCTGGGTTTTTTCGGTCATCATGATTGTAAACTGTTAGGTTAAAGTACACATGTACTCACTCAGTTGTGTGTGAAGCAAGAGGGATTATCATTGGAGTACCGGTGCTCAGATCTGTTGAAATAAAAGAAGTTATAAAAAAAATACAAATATGTCATGTAAATATTATTATAACCTGTTAAAAGGTTAATATAACTGTATTATTATTTATTTTTCTAATATTATGTTATTGGTCCTTTAATCACGTTCCCATTTCTATAAATAATGATATTGACCCTTTGAATTCTCCCTCTATCATTAATTATTTTGGCCCTTTAGCATGTTTAAATATCTATTTTCCCATTCTATAAATAAATGCATTGACCATTAAATTCCCCTTCTGGAAATCATTTTGGTCCTTTAAGTTTCCCATTCTATAACTAATGATATTAGACATTTAAATTCTCACTTCTATTAATAAAGACTAGTGGAACGACCCTATGAGGTGACACTGCTGGTATTCACACTGTCTGCATGTACTTTTCAGAGATTAATGCATTGGGGGGTCTTAATTTTGTGTGCGTAATGCAAGAGTGCAACGTATTAAGGTATTGGATTGTTACCGTAAAATAGCAACGTAGAGCTGTTGGTTTGTTACTCTCCAACAATTCGGTTAATAATCCACCAGTTGTATGTAAACAATGACAATAAGGATATCAAGAAATGTAAAACTAATGGCAGACGTAATGTGGAAATATGTTATTTGTATTGATGTATGTATGTATATATGATATATGATAGATTATGGCTTATCGAGGATATTGCGCTCAACCACATTAGTTGTCTTCGTATATGGAATTATGTTCTGATTGGTATATTATATTACAAAGGCAGTCTGTGAAATGCAATTGTAACATTAGTCCTACACCATGACAAGAGAACCCAGCTTTTGTTGTGGGCTCTTTATTGTAAAGTTAAAAGAATTATTAATAAAGCCAATAGGTGGTCCAGATCAAACACAAGCAAGTATTCATATATCGATTCCATATAATATGCTCTATCTGTATTAATATTTTATGGTCATGACAGCAAGGTGCTCTATAGCAGATATAAGATTTCATCACTTGTTTATCAGTCCGATATGTTTTGTACACATAGTTATTGCATTTCATTAGGTATGTTCCAAATACAAGCATGCTCTATGGTGGCATTCATTGATGTTATTCTTGGAATATCCTACAGTTTTCAGTTGTACTTCTCCATTTTTGCAAACTACATGCATGCCTTAGGGTGGCATTCATTGACTTTGTCCTTGGATTATTCTGCAGCATTCAGTTGTATTTCTTCCATGTTTGCAAAATAGCAAAACAAAGTAGATATGTAATGGTATGTAGCCGTGCGATATACGAGTGTGAGCTATTGTTTTTTATCACAGCGGGGATCTTTCACCCATATGCAATGAGTGATATAAGATGCCCTACTGGTCTTGGCCAGCAGGTTTACCTCATTAGCTGACTTGGGTTCGAATCCCAGGATCAGCACAGGTTTCCTCCATTTAAAGTATACCACAACCTGCTACCTAAATGTACTGCCATATACTTTGTCCTTTTTGTTTGTTTGTTTGTTTTTGTTTGGAGTTTTAAGTCGCTTTCAAGATTCTTTCACTTATATCACGACTTGTCAGTTTAGGGCAGGAGGAAACCCGCAA
>JAUTBT010084628.1:0-12166 GCA_032361225.1 Lepetodrilus schrolli | reverse complement strand
ACACACACACACACACACACACACACACACACACACACACACACACACACACACACACGCACGCACGCGCGCGCGCGTCGATCATTATTTAGGGAATATACTACCACTGTTCTTGACTGCTGCCACGCACGAACCCACAATGTATGTCACAGGTGTTGTATTTGGGCTATAGGTCAGATTCTTCACAGAACATCAAATATGAGCAAATAGCATGGTCCAGGTATTAGGACTGTTGGTGGTGATGCCAGTAGAGGGTTTAGCGATGTCTAGGAGCCACGGATAATGTAACACAGGAGTGCTCTTGATTCAAGTTGCATGTTGAAATTGTTATTTAAACTGAGTGGTATTGACTTGGCCACTGCTAGTGGTGCCACGTGGTGCTTGTAGTCAGGACTTGTTTGAAGTTTGGTTTGAAGGACTGGCAGTGTACATGTGTCCTACTGATCACTACTGCCAACCATCACTACTGCCAACCATCACTACTGCCAACCATCACTACTGCCAACCATCACTCCGCTCTACCGTGTAAATGCGTGTATGCAGCGTACGGATCATTCCGATGTTCAATTGTAAATATATGACTTTAAAGAATTGTTAAATTAATATCCCATTTCATTCCGACTTTCTTTCTATGTCTAAAAAATAACAAAGTTAGCAGCCTGTCATGAAGAAATGGAGATTTAATTGTGAAAGGTTATAACTATCCCCGGGTGTTTGCTCGCGGTGTTTATGGCGGATAGTTTTTGCATTAAGTTACATTTCTCCCGAGCTTATGGATTTGTAAAGATGATGTGGTGATCGTAGCGAGTAGCCACACTGGCGTTTAGTTTAAATCAGACAAGTTAGTTCTACATCCACTATTGTTCCTCGGCAGCGTACGCATTCACATCCGCTTACACATACACATACGCATACACATCCGCTTACACATACACATGCGCATTCACATCCGCTTACACATACACATACACATTCACATCCGCTTACACATACACATACACATTCACATCCGCTTACACATACGCATACACATTCACATCCGCTTACACATACACATGCGCATTCACATCCGCTTACACATACACATACACATTCACATCCACTTACACATACACATACACATCCGCTTACACATACACATACACATACACATGGGTACACTAGTACTCCTCAACTAATTGTTTCCTTGTATGCCCTAGTGCACACTATTTTAAAACGTCCAAACACTCTCTCTAGAATATATTGATATGTCCTAGTACTCTATCTAGGAATGTCCTAGTACTCTAAAATGTCCTAGTATATTCTATGAAAAAAACAGCATCCAAACCAATATTTAGACATGTGCTAATACGCCACCTAAAAAGGTCATTGTGCATTCCATCGAGAAATGTAATAGTACATTCTATCTAAAAAATACTATTCTGCTTGAACGTAGGAAAGCCCTAAAATGTCTCTGTTCAGAATAATATAATCAGCGTATTGTCCGCACTCAATACCTGCCAGCCTTCTCCAGCGCCACAATTTACACATTGTAGCAATTCGCTTAAATTTTAAATCCGAGGACCAGATTAAAACGTGTAAATGACAGGAATCTTCTCTGGCGCCTTGAAAGTGCTCTTGGGACATAGACACAGAATGTACCTTTGACCTATTGCTACTTTGAGTGATCAGCAAGTTGAAGTCATATTAGACGTTGTTATTCTGTATTCTATGCAGTGGTAAGCAACATCAGTGATGCCATGTAGTTAGAAGTTAGACCTATTACTGTGAGAATACAAGATGCTATTTGATGGGTGTTCATATTTAATTTAGCAATAATTACACCTAAGATAAATCCCACATATTGAATACAGCCAGCTCCTACAAAGCTAAGTATGATTCTATAGGAAGCATTGTAATGTCAGTTTAGAGGTCAGTTATTCAGATCAGCTTATTTAACTTGTAATTGTAAAAGTCTATTTCAGGACGCTATCTGTTTGTCTCATGGGATGGTGGCTAGAGTGGAGCGCATCATTTAGATATAACTGGTCTGCCTGTCACAGCGCACGCACTAGGCATGCGCAGTACACACAAACAAGGGACACAAACATAATAAGACAATTATTAGAAATGGCGGGCATAGGCTGACACGTGATGCACCTACATCGTCAATACAGGAAGTACATCTAGCCATCGGATATTGTGCAGTAATTGTTTAAGGAGAAACCGGCCCCCGTCTGAGCTTTGTATTGCTTTTTCCTATACATCCCTACATGACATCAATTTCTTATTTAAAGTTGTGCAGAAACGTAGCTCTCGATATTGGTTTAATCTGCAGTTCGATTAACGAAGTGTTCAGCATTCATGGTTCTATTACATTTTGCAACCACTCCAGAAATACACAATCTGAGTTTCCCCGAGATCATGGCAAATTAGTGCGAGATGGTTCCACTTGACACTGGGTGGCGAGGCGGCTGTCAATGTCATAGACAGATACAACGCTCTCTGTCTCTGTGGTTGTGCATGTACAGAAGTCCGTGGTTCGTCTCCGCACTGAGGGTCATGAGTAACCAGAGCATTACAGTACCACGGGTCACATGGACATTACTGAATTATTGTAGAAAACTATGTAAAGCGTATCTATGAATTGTGTACCTATTACAATATATAGTCCATCACTCACTGGATGAGTACTGTATCTATGAATTGTGTAGCTATTATATATATAGTCCATCACTCACTGGATGAGTATCTATGAATTGTGTAGCTACTATATATATACGCCTTGACGCCCTGTGTCCGAGGTGCTCAGAGTACAGGAAGTTCTGGGCTGTTGATTGTAGTCTGTGTGGATTCTGTCAGTCGTGGAGCAGAGAAGAGAGGAGAAGAGAGGAGAAGAGTGGAGAGGAGCGGAGACGAGCGGAGAGGAGAGGAGACGAGTGTGACGTGACCAGCCTCGGCTCCTAGAAGGCCAGAAATCTAATTGTTCTTAACGAAGCGCTGACTGATTCCTAATTACACCAGTCACTCACAGTAATTGCTGGAGAATGGCCGGACTAGAGGTCAGTCGTAAGTGTACTGGACACCAAGCCTACGTTTCACGAAAGGATCGTATTGTAATCCAGGCGTAAATCAGTGCGCGCGACGTGCTTTTATTATAGCAGGAAATGACGTAAATCTGGATTTCGTGAAACGCGGGCCAACAGATATCTCTATTCTGGACACTAGTCTCCGATTTCTAGAAACATACTTAAATCACCACAAGGATATGTCTGAGTTTTTATTCAACTCGGCAATTAGTATTTCTAGAAAACAAAATTAGGTGCAAATGTTTGCTGAAAACTGTATCATCGGGAGAGAAGCCCTGAACAGTGAAAGCGATCCTTGAATTAGTAGAGTTTCTGAATAGCGGTGAGATGTCCAAGTTACTGCATACTAGCAATAGGCTAATAGCTATGCTCTACTGTTACAATAGCTATGCTCTACTGGTACAATAGCTGTGCTCTACTGTTACATAGAAACTGCCCAGTAATTGTCGTACTCGAATTAACTGTCAAACGCTCGCTGTCTATCCATACATCAGGGTTATGTTTTTCGGTTACTATTCCGGTCAAACGTACTATTCGGTTACGACTACCTGACACGAGAGCATGTCCATGTACTGTCAGGTAAGAAATACCTGTAGCTATACGTGGAGTCCTGTCATGCATCTCTCATGATTTGCTTCATGTTTGTAACTGTGTCGTCTCCACGAAACTTAGCTACTAACAGATAGGACGAAATGTTCTTTTAGTTCAGTATAACAAAGGTTAACCCATTGCAATAAATTAACCCTCAAGGAGTAGTATGACAAGTAGCACACATGGTTACATTCTCGAATCAGTTACGTGAAATGAGGGTGGTAGCCCAGTTGTATGTTGCCCACGTTTAGAGAGGATGGTTTCTGCCAATCAAAGATCATAAGTGTAACCGAGTTCAGACATCGTTCCCCATCATCGGCTGATTGTGGCCACCCCAGAAAGGGACCTTTTGCCTACATTCAAGTGTCAAGGGTTCGGATCCCATCTCAATGTCTGCAGACGTTCCCTTTCTGAAGTGGATGCGATAGGAAGCGATGTCTGAACTCGGTAGTCGTCTTTGGTTCGTTCATGCAGGACAATCGGTTCTGGCAAATTTAATGCAATTCTGTGCGCTACAGGTGTTGTAGATTTCCCTCTGACATACACTGACCATACACGTCATATTTATGAATGAAATCTCTTGAAGGCCGACATGACTACAATACCCGGTATTTTATATGTATTTAAAAGGTTTGGTGCAGCATTGCTCGTTTAGAACATACTATCAACTGACGACACCGACAGGTGGTAAGATCAAAGAAAACCACGGAACCGACAACCATTGCAGCATTCAGCCCTCTCCGCCCAGGGCCAGTACACGTTTGAACTATTTCCACTAAGGCAGTTGTTCATTGGAAAGATAAATTGTCAGAACCAGCAATAAAACATTGTCTGTTTGTACATCGAGCACTCTACCTACAGTCCTCACTTTCATAGATAAATCAACAAGTTGATCTGAAATAGCACGACTTGTTGGTTGTCAGTTCCAATGGAAACCTACACTTGTTGGTAGCCATTTACCTTGATGTAAAGGGGCAGGCAGTCTTCAGTGCACAGAATGCCAGCAATGCTTCACACTCTATACGGTGAATATAAGACATAACTCACCAATGATGCTCTACTCTACTGTTCCTATTCCTGGGTATATTATATGCGTGAACACCGTTTTGCAATGAACAACTTTAGAATATCGAGCGTGGACAAAGCATGTAGATTTACGGCGAGTTCCTGGACGACAGGCGACATTGTTAATCAGCTGACGGAATGGGTGTGGAAACTAGCAAGCCAAACATATCATAGAGGATAAGTACCATTACACGAAATCCCTCTAGTAATTGAATTAGGGATATCGGCCAGTAAGCGAATTAGTTATGTCTGTATTCTCTGTTCTTGACACGGCGGACATCATGAACAGATCTGGTCACTGATTGGCTATTTACGAACCTCTCCAGACCATCTCCGCAGCCAATTCTGAGTGAAATCCGAACACCTTTTCTCCTACAGCAATCACTCTTCACAAGGTTTACAATCAACACGAGCATACTGACATCTACATTTACAGAAAATAATCAACTTTCAAATGAAATGTTAGACTTTCCATTTAGTGAACATACCCGGCAACATCGTCACAGGAAGTCAGTGCAGAACTATTATAAATATCATAAAGGAAATGCTGTGTTAAGGCTGGAATCATTCCATTTCCACAAGATATATATATTTAAAAAATATATAAAATATAATTTCCTGTAGCAAGTAACTCGAGATATTAGCAAGCACCACTCTGGGATCCAATGATGGAAACACGTCATAGAGGAAGTGACCCTTCAACGTCAGATGTGAACACGTCATAGGAGAAGTGGCCCTTTAACGTCACAAATCAATCAGTAGCCATCGATCCAGGAGGGGTGTGTGGACAACGGGGTCAGGTGTGTTGAAACAGACCACGGGCGACCCAATAGAACCATCTAATAGATAGTTTGACCACACTGTCGACCCCGTCACACACTGTCCAAGAGGCATGGAGAACGTGGATGTTAATTGTCTGTATCGATAGCCTGATGCTAGTTGAGGACGTCCTTCAATCACACTCCGAGGACCAGCCACAGAGAGGTTGGGGAGATACCGGAGGAAGGGGGGGGGGGGTACTAGGGATTGGGCTGCTGAGGGTGAAGTGCTGAGGGTGACAGGCTGATTTATTGCAATCCATGCAGGCAAGTTTACACGTCAATTTCGCAGTAAGTTATTTCATCAGAAATAGCCTAAATATAACTGTTGAAAGCTTTTAAATTTAAATTTATCGTAAAGTAGTAAACACAAATCGTGTAGTGGGACAAGTGGTGGTACTAACATCAGTGAACGACGGGACGTGGAGGTGTTGATTGGTGCCATTCCAGATGCTAGAATATAGTTGAATGTTAATAGTCAAAGAATGCTAGACAACTGAAATTCAATCGGAAACTTGCATTTGTCACGTTGTTCCAATTCTAGAAACTTACTTCACACATAGATCTGTGTAATTGCAGACGTTGACATCTAGGAATATCACTTCACACTTCCGAGGAGAGTGTTTAATCTTGTTGCTGTACTGTACAGAATAGAAATATAAAGCACATAATTTATTAAAATGCCATTAGTTACTTAAAGTGGTAATGCAATATATATAAGACGATGAGCACTTTGTTGACGTATAATCTTACTTACCAGATGAATGAATAATCTCTGCTCCTGTTCGCTACCTGTGCAGCATACATTTGAACTGTGAGGCAATAATAAGCTATTTGCTGCACGTGAGAGTAGTTCTACACACGTCTTTCTCTTTCCATATAGTTTACTTCATACGCTCACAAGTATTTATCGAGTGATCCACGTGGAAAGACGAGACATTTCTGTCCAAATCTTCAGACGTCTGCGCGGCCTTGTATCTACAGCCTACACAGCATGTACATTTTCAAAGCTTGTAATAAACATATATACACACGTTTAAAACAAAATGATTTTATTTTTAGTGGCTTGCATGTAATATATTACTTTATATAGACACATTTGATGTTCCACCTACATACTGATGGTACCAATGTCTGTTATTCACGAATAAAACACGTTTTACGATAGATTTCACGTACTCCGGTCAAATGTTTTGTTTGTATGGCTATCATTGAAATAAATACTGTTCAAGTCTTACAAGACAGGATATGGGAAGAAATGCGCCGATTTCCATAGACAGTAATGCAATTTCACTCCAATTATGCATGCAACGTATTCAGTTACAACATTATTTTGAGATATACATGACTTGATGTTTTGGTTCATGCTATGAATAATTAGACAAAAAGTTCCACCAATAGTTATAATAATAGTGGAGTTAATATAAATGTAAAAAAAATGCCGAATTGTGCACTTGGGGTTAAAAGCATGAAATTTGGCAGTTATGTTGTTCACCCATATACAGGAAAATATGGATTTTGGGGCCAACCGAACTTTTCAAATAAGGCCACCAAATCCAAGATAGCGACCATAAATTTGTGTATTATCGGAAATTAATCAACATAACACATATACTTGTTCACAAAACACTTTCAAATGATGTACTAATGTGCTTTATCTTCCTTGTGATACAAATAATGTTCAGATATCTATGTCTAGTATAAGCATTGTTTTCAACATATCTGCCATGTTTGATGCTTTTAACCCAAAGTGTACAATTTATGCACTAAGCAGCTCCACTATAATCACATACAGCCCCCACCTAGTATTATTAACTATACGAAGTATTCCATAATTAGACTTCTAGAAGCATTTTTGAATAAAAGCGGGATCTTCCGTGATCTGAATCCGCTGAATCCGAAAATGACAGTTCCCACGATGGAATTTGAGTGTTTGACATTCTAATTAGCAAAAAACAAAATGGCCACCAAGTTTTCGGTATCGGTAATATGAGAGTTACCATATTAATGATAATTCATGGTTATTATTGACTTTCACCAATATCCTTTACTAATTAGATAGTAGATACTATAAAGATGCTACATTTAGTATTCATTATTAGACAACTATTTAGTCTATATAGTAATACAAACTGTTAATGTTATACAAAGGTGGAAAGTGTTGTATGGAGACAGATTCAATTAATAAATAGGTAGCTACCTGTAGTTACAGATTAAAAGTTAATTCAAAGTATTTACCTGGAAAATATATACCCTTGAGCGGCTGCTTAGTCAGATAGAAAATGACCTTGGTTGCTGAAATATAATTAATTTATACTGATGACAATATAATAGATCTTACTTAATACGCTGTCAAAATGGCAGACAACGCTTTATGAATTATGCGAATAAGCTCACAATTACCGTCTAATGTTTGTCTTAAAATGAATTATGTGAGAAAACTAGATGCGTAGAATCAAGCACTTGAAATAGAAATGGTTCCATTTTGTAAGTAATGCCATTAAGAATGCTCACTCCATCTACTTCTTGTACCTTGAATATGCCGTGAGTTTGAATGCTGGTGTACCCCAAGTTTCCGTTTGGCGGCCATTTCTTTTCAATTTTTACATTAATGATATTGCCCATGACCTTAACAGTACTGCGAGATTGTTTTCTGAAGACACGTGCTTTGGCACATCATGTGGAGACAGGCAGATACTGCATACAACCTTGAATGTGAACTTAGAAAATATTACATCTGAGCAAGTAAATGGCTGGTTTCATTTAATTCCAAAAAGACAGAAGGATTATTATTTTTATTTAGAAAGAATACTGACAACATTGATTCTTCTCATAAATATCTGGGAATAATATTCTCGTCTGATGGTAAATGGTCTTACCACATTGACAATATAATTAAAACGGCTTCTAAGATGATATCGTCCATGTACAAGTTAAAATATTTGGTAAACAGACCTACTTTAAATAAAATGTACATAAAATATATTAGACCTCACTTTGAGTACGCTTGTGAAGTGTGGGACTGGTGTACACACGAGGATACTGATAAATTAGAACGTTTACAACTTCAAGCAGCTAGAAATTAAACTGGTCTTCCGACCTATACATTTAAAAGACATTTATATTTTGAAACCGGTTGGGAGGCTTTATAAGAAAGAAGTAAACGAAAGCTGAGTCAATTTTACAAAATGTATAATGGATTAGCACCTACATATTTATCAGACAAATGTCAACAATAACAATTATAAAAATCTATTGTGTTATTGAACTAGTGAAAATATTAATATTTTTAGCATGGGTTATTGCAATTGCACTCCCAAATATAACACACGCGCGCACACGCCCACACACACACACACACACACACACACACACACACACACACACACACACACACATGCATAAATTAGAGATAGATTGATAAATAGAGATTATTAACCAGTGTCTTTAGATATCGTCTAGGGATAATCTTTGTACTAAACGAGCTTCAGCGATGTTAATAAACTCATTATTATCTAATGTCAAGCTTAAATACTTCTCTATAATAAGTAGAAATGTCAAAGTGTCAATCGACACTTTAAAGTTACGCGTAGGAATACACAAAGGTCAATAAATTGTAAACCGCTTCACTCATTGATAAATACACCAAAGGAAAAGAAACAACTTTAAGAACAATTCTAATTACAAATTGTAAACATATATTAAAAGCAGTCGATTAGTACATCTAGTTTCCTGTCGTAATTGTCATCATGTTTACTATTTCCATGTAATAGCATCTATAAATAATAGTATAACGTCAGACATCATGACGTCACACACGGTCAGAGCTCCATACTTTGCATAGTTATTAGTCAGGCAAAGTAGCATGATACACAAATATCTGTATACTTGCTTGTTCTCTTTAATTTACTACAATTGCATTCTTATTACTGGTTATTTCAATTAAATTTGGTAAAATTGTAATAAATACATGTTTGCACATATTATATGGCAAAATTAGGAATATCTTTAGAAAAGAAACGGCAAAAACAATGTAAATAATGTCCATATATTACCGAAATTCTTCCAATTGTCATATATAATGTGACAAATGAATTTTCAACGGATAAACTACATTGGGTCCCACATCGGCATGTTTCAAGAAGGAAATAATCAAATTTTGAAATGCTATGAATAATACACGACAAGATTGAGTGAAATAGTCCTATATTATATTATTGATCTGTTCCTATTACATGCCTGGTTATAGCGATCTGAACACTGGTTTCTCTTTCTGTGTACAGAACTGTGCGCTCTGATCAGCCTTTCATCAGTGAGCGGCACTGCCACGTGTCTAAATGTACCACACAGTGGCTTTAATTAAGAAACTTAATAGCATTAAATTACATAGGCCTACTTTTATAGACATTACTATTGTTCGCCCAAAAAAAAATACAAAAAATAAAAATAATAAAACACTGAGAAATGTAATTTAGCTGTCATATTTCCTGTCTCTTGTCTCTGTCATGTTGATATCATGCTGCTATTATGTTGCCATTCTAGTATCTTTCATGTCTCATGTAGCTCTGATATCTTTTGCCGTTAGTAGCATGTCTCATGTAGCTCTGATATCTTTTGCCGTTAGTAGCATGTCTCATGTAGCTGTGCTATCTTTTGCCGTTAGTAGCATGTCTCATGTAGCTGTGATATCTTTTGCCGTTAGTAGCATGTCTCATGTAGCTGTGATATATTTTGCCGTTAGTAGCATGTCTCATGTGTCATGTTTCTATCTCTTGTCGCTAGCATGTCCGTACTGTCGCTGTCGTGCTATCATATATTTTAGCCGTTAGTAGACTATGATCTTTACGTTGTTGCACCCCCGTGACCCCAGTCTCGCTCACCTCATTTCTGTCAGGGAATGGAGCGCGAGTCTATTAGTAATATTAAGCACGGGCAGTCACAAGAACATTAATCGACCAAGTCACACATTTTGAAGATCATCAATGTACCGCCGTCTAATTGGTATTGTCCTCTATATAGGAACTGTATTATTGATGAGCTGGAGTTACTTCAGCCTGAGCTACAGAAGGGGATATGTACAGATGTGGCCAGCGTAACGCATGAACGCCACGCACGTAAATAGGGAACGTGCATGCATGTCAGGAGTTGTTTATGATACATGTAGTACCGTGTCATTCATCTTCCATACTAATGGCATTGCTAATGTTCTGCTCATGCGCGGCAGACACTTGAAGTGGTATCTCGCACGTATACATCATCTATGACGCCGTGTATCAACTGAGTACAAGTTCAAATGTAAGATTCGCTTATTGGACAGAAAGTGCTGGGACTGTACTGTTACACAATGGAATCAATAAGAATTGATACAACTGAAAAAGAAACGCACGCGGACAGTTATTACGTTAGGGAGGGGAGGGGGGGGGGGGGGAGTGGCTGTGTTGGATACACTAAGCTCTCCTGGGGATGCCATTCTGGAATACTGTTTAGCCAGATCTGGCTAAGGCTACAATGTCGAAATAGACTCTAACACTATTAGCCACTTGACTGTACACAAGAAACATAGCAGAGCTCATGTCGACATCATACAGGATGACGAGGAAGAATATACCTAGTCACACACACTCACCATGTCAACACACACTACAAGTGCAACTATGACACAAATTGTTATTGCACTACCGCCAGTCGTAAACTTAAACGTGAACTCTTACAAGTTGTGTTTGCCTCTTACGGGTTGTGTTTGCCTCTTACAAGTTGTGTTTGCCTCTTACATGTTGTGTTTGCCTCTTACAAGTTGTGTTTGCCTTTTACAGGTTGTGTTTGCCTCTTACAAGTTGTGTTTGCCTTTTACAGGTTGTGTTTGCCTCTTACAAGTTGTGTTTGCCTCTTACAAGTTGTGTTTGCCATCCTTTATGGCATCCTTTATGTTCATCATGTTAACCTCTGACCTCCATGACCACTGCCTAGCTAATGGTCCGAATGTTGTCGTTAATGACCATGGCTTTCAGAGGACGTCCTGAACCACGCAGCGGGACAGCATACATCCACGTGGACGTCAGTGTAACGACACATAATAGCACATTTTTAACATGAGCAGATTTACAAGAACTTTCTTATGGGTGGCTGGTTCCAGGCCTAGAGGGCCTCACACTAACTGACCAGACCTAGAGGGCATCACACTAACTGACCAGACCTAGAGGGCCTCACACTAACTGACCAGACCTAGAGGGCCTCACACTAACTGACCAGACCTAGAGGGCATCACACTAACTGACCAGACCTAGAGGGTCCTGACGACAATACACACCAGACAAAGGAATGAAACCAATGAGATGTTGAAAATGGTGCAATTTCTTGTCGCCTTCCTGATGATAGTTCCATATTTTCTGCTGAAGCTAAAGCAATCTACATTGCTTTACAAGACATTTAAAGCATCAAAGCAAATGCTTCTATTATTTACTCTGATTCATTGTCATGTCAACAGGCTATTAAACATTATAGTGATAACCCTTTCATCATTGAGATATTGCAATTGTTTGATTATCTTGCCACATCACAATATGAGGTTGTGTTTTGCTGGCTGCCAAGTCACGTGGGCATCAGAGGTAATACTAAGGCTGATGC
>JAUTBT010084627.1:0-12166 GCA_032361225.1 Lepetodrilus schrolli | reverse complement strand
GTGGAAAGAAAGTCACTGAAAGTTTCAAACATTTTACACATTGCCTGATTTTAGAGATTGACTGTAACATATATACATTTCTATATCACGCCATCCACCACTACACAATGATCTGTGCTCTGTTTAAAGTTTACAGCAGGGTTATAAGTAATATTCATGAAATATTGTTTGAATGTGTTCGATTCACCACCACCACCACCGTGACATAGTGTGACAAGTAATTCTATTGAAATTTACAATACGTGCGAGAAGATGCACGGGCAATACTAATCTGACACGTGCTTACACCTGTCTTTGGGTTGTGTAATGATGGTACTTATCAGTCACCTCTCTTTGAACGAAAACAAATGTAATATATTTTTTTTACGGTAGTATACTTTAGAGAGTGTTTACTGTAACCAGACATTACACCATTGCCTTTTGATGTCAGAAAATGCTAGGACATTACTGTGGACATTTGTGATGTCACAAAGGTGAATTAGACTTTGAGCATGCCTATCAGAGGTCCATAGGTCCCGGACGACTCATCCCCAGACAATGGACAGTTTGTTTAACCTAAATCTGGATCCAATTTGATAATAGTGACCAGATATTGCCTTAATCACAGTTAATCCCAGATTAAGAGGTACATTGCTTACAATTGGTTATCATGGAATCTGGGCGTGTATTTGGAAGGTACTGATTAGCTTAACACGTACAGATCGGAATAAGCAATTGAAGTCATATGGAGTCTTGGAGGCGAACGAGGTATCAATATTGTCCAAGGATCAAATGTTCAGAGATCAAAGGTTCAGATATCAACTGTCCATTATGATCAAATATCTCCTAGGGACATGTCTGGGCCTATGATTAATAATAAATATCTCCAGAATTGATGATATAATTTATATTCCACATTTGCTGACCTATATGTCCTTTCTTGACCTTAACCTATGTTCCTTTCATAACCTATATTTTTGTCTCGTGACATTATTTTTGTCTCGACCTACATGTTTGTCAAAATAGAGCGCATAAGTGAGAATTCTATTTTTAGACATCCGTTTAAAGATTCTGGTCATAACCTACACAGTGACATGTGTATGGCTATTGTTTTATTTACGTACCTTAGTTTGTATCCTGATCTATCTCGTGTATGCAATGCTGAACAACATGATTCATCTGTGAATCGAACAGAAATTTAAGCACTCGATTCATATTAACGGCGTATTAAGATTTTATCTGGAATTTAGTCAACCCAAGGTGGTAGTGTTTGGCTATCACTGATACTTGGTAAGTTCTGGGAAATTCTTGGAAATTCTAAAAATAGTCCTGACCTAATTATGCACCCAATGACCTCTGCTATTTTCTCTTGACCTGTTTTTATCTCATGACATATGTGTGTCTCATGACCTACATATTGGTCTTCACCTACATATTTTTCTCATGACATATTTGTCTCGATGACCTATATTTTCATTTCATGGCATAACCTATTTATTTATCTCATGATGTATGCCTCTGTCTCTTGATTTATCTCATGACACATTTTCGACTTGTATGGTGAAATATTCCCACTGCGACATAAAGCACTAATTCATTTATTCATTCCTGACACATTTGTCTCAATGACTATATATTATTTGTCATGACCTATTTATTTGTCTAATATTTATGTCAATCTATTTTGTTTTTGTTTTTTAACCTATATTTTTCACTCATGACCTATATCTTTCAACATTGCAGAGACATGACAACATACTGGTGAGACAGCAGTGACGACAGACGGCGAGATGAAGTGTAACAACCTCCTGCTGGTAATTGCTGCCTGCCTGGTTCTCTGTGTATTGGAGGGAGCTGCCAAGAGGAGGAAAAACAAAGGTGCATAGATGTTTGTGAGGAGATGTTTGTGTCAGCAGCTCCTAGCCATAGAATTTGATGGTTTACTTAGTCCTTGTTCCAATGTTGGTGATATAGAATTAACTTTAAAAAAATTAAAATTGCCTCCAAGGTCAGTAATGCCTATCTTAACAACACAGTATTTTGATTGTTCTGCAGTCGTCACGATAATAATAATAATAATAATAATAAAAATAATAATGAAGAATTATGATGTGCCAATTCCATCCTGTAAAGTGATATATTATTATCCCTGGTCAATGGCAGGGCTTGACAGTAAGGATTGTTCACCTGCCCGGGACAGGTATTATCCACAGGTGGTCGGTCGCCTATGGGGTGAAATATTCCTGCTGCAATGTAAAGCAATAAGTCATTCATTCATCCACAGGCAGACAAGTGAAATAGCCCAGATTAACAAGCCCTTTACCTACAGGGCAAGTAGTTTCATGTCCAACAGGACTCAGGGACCTTAAAAAGTTAATGTAGAGGCACGAATGGAACCGTTTTCTTCTAAACTCCCTGGGGAGTATAAGATGTTGAGGGTCTAGTTTTGTATCCCACATCAAGGGATGCAATATCTTTGTTTTATGAGGAATGTAAACCATAGAATATATCTTCAGCATTGGTATATAATGTGAATCATTATCTACAGCCAGATTGTGCTATATCATTGTCATCATTGCTTTTAAGAAATAGAAGTGCCCTTAAAATCATCACTTAATTCTTCTTTTCCCCCCTTGAAAATTAGGTATCCTTACTTGCATGCATGGACAGTGACAAATAAAATTATGATACCTGGTGGAATTAAATATCAATGTGGCCAAACATTTTTAACCAAACTGTCTGTACTTCCAGAGGGTCAGGCCCCCAAGTGGAAGGGTGGCGCTAAATCTGAAGAGGACACATATCAGTCCGCATACGAGCGCCGCACTTTAAAGTTGGACTGCGCAGTGAAGGGAAAACCCAGGCCGAAAGTCACATGGATGAAAGACGGCTCGAAACTCAAGTCTACAGAGGTCATCAAAGTAAGTGGATTGGGAACCAGGAAATAGCCAATCAATTGAAGCAGGAAGCAACGTCGTTCTAATCATTAGCTGGCTAATGCAAATGGTTTGGGCTTCCTGACGTTAAATTCTTTTACTTTTATTCGGTGGAGGCTATTTAAAAAACGGAACTGCTTGCCATGACAGATTTTCAGATTTTCACAGTAAGCTGTGATGGATTTTGAAGCATGATTCCTATTATTAGATATTTGAACAAGACATTTAGTCTTAAATGGTTTTTTTTTTCGGTGCGTAAATCAATAGTAGAATTTTTTTCAAGTTGAAAAGTACTGTAATTACTGAAGAATGTTATTGATAGCACACCGGCAGTGCATCAGACTACAGACTAAAAGGTTTTTGTTTGAATTATGCCCACGGGGAGCATTTTCCTCTGGTGGAGAAATTTAACACGCAGTAAACATTGCCATGTAATGTCTGAATATATACATTCATATGTGCAGTTATCATCCATTTAGGTTCATTTGCACCAGCCATTGGCTGTGGATCTTTAATGCTTGATTGCAGCAGGGTTATCTCCCACAATGATACATTACTACTTCATTACTGACAATTATGTGGGAAAGGAGCTTTAAACGTGCCGGTCTTGAAAGTGGTTCAGAGGAATCACAAGGCGAAAGAAAATTAATATAAAGTATAAAATAAATTAACAGTCAGTTTATTTGATACATTTTTTTTTTTATAGGTGGGCATGCTAATCATGATGATTCTTTCTGGCAAGCCATATTTGTAGTCTCAATAACAGTTTCCAATAATCTAATATTGTAAAATTTATGTTCGATTTTATTTATGTGTCGATTTAATTTTTTCAGATTAAAAAACACTCGCTGACCTTCAAAAGCCTGAGCGTGTCAGACAAGGGTAACTACACCTGCAAGGCGAAGAACGATCATGGAGTTCTAGAGTTTACCTACAATGTGGATGTCACAGGTAATAATAATGGGGGATGGTGGTAACACAGTGGTATGACATTGGACTTCCGAGCGAATAGTCCCAATTTTGAACCCACCCTACGAACCAGACATCAATGTCCGTAGAAATCACCGTTCCAAAGTCGGATCAAGATTGACTGTACAATAGGGCACCACTAGAAGGTCTTCGCGATCGCTATGGTCTTTTTCATGGATACGAGAGCACTATGTTCTCTACAGTGGATATGAGAGCACTATGGTCTCTTAGGAGATACGAGAGCGTTAGGGACGGGTGGTAGCGCAGTGGTAGAACAGTTGCACTTCGGAGCCAAAGGTTCCAGGTTCAAATCCCGTCCCAGGAGCCCAGCATCAATGTTTGCAAAAGTTACCTTTCCGATGCGATATTGATAGGATGTGCTGTCTGTAGAGTGGCAATGCAGTTATCATCCTTGGTCATGTCAGTGCTCGCAGGTTTACTGCAACATTCAGCGCTACGAATGTTGCAGGTTTCCTCCTGCCATAAACTGACAAGCCGTGATATAAGTGACAGAATCTTGAAATCGGCTCTAAACCCCAATTCAAATAAAACGAAATAAAAATTGAGAGCACTATGGACTCTTTAGTGGATACGAGAATGCTATGGTCTCTTAGTGGATATGAGAGCTTCATGAAAGCATGCCTTGGTTTTTATATTAACTAGCAGTGCATTTTATCATAGTTTCATTTCAATTGATGCCTACTGTCTGAATATATACATTGATCACATTGTTTGTTATTACCAGACCTTTTAATATGTAATCTATGAATAAATGCTATACTTTACAAATACCCTTGATACGCAAACTGCTGACGTTGGGGGGAAACCATGTTGTTGTTGCAGTTCAGATCTGGCCTCTAGAGGTGGAGGGACCGATGAATCTGACTGTGTTGGAAGGAGAGAATGTCAAGTTCCGGTGCCGAGTTATCAACGACCCCAAGGCTACCATCAGCTGGCTGAAACGCGAGCAGGAGGAGGAGATGGACAGCAGCAATATCGAAAAAAAGCCTGAAGTAAGCAGTGGTTAATTTCTTTTTCATTTTGGAAAATCAGAGCTAAAGACCCCAGTATGAAATCTTATTCTGGGAGCCCGGCATCAATGTTTGCAAAAGTTAGCTTTCTGACATGAACACGATAGGATGTGCTGCCTGCAGTTATCATCCTGGGTCTATCAGTGCCAGCTGGTGCTTGCAGGTTTACTGCAACATTTAGTGCTTGTGGCTCTAAATCTGAATTTAAAAAAAAAATAAAATAAAAAAAATAATTAGAAGCCTAAAATATTTCCACTAGCATTGGTCATTTTAGCTTGAGCTAAAAGGCCAGAGCCAATTATAATTGTTGAGATAAACATTTCTTAATTAAAGAAGGTGAGCTGAAACTGAACTTATTTGCTGTGGAAAAGAACATGTCAATGCTTTTTATATAATGTAAGTATATTCAACACAACTGGGCCTGAGGCAATTATATAAGACAATTCTATGGTAAATTTCCCATGAGGTTATCGATGTTAAATAGGTGTGAATTTCATTTAACACAGACAGCATTAATTTAGCCGGAGGTGTCAAATGGAAAATTCCCACTTATACTGTGGCCTAATGGAATTTCCCGCGAGTTTACTGCGGTTAGACCACGCTTTTTCAACCATTTCGACCAATCAAATCCAAGAAGTTTTAATATGGTACAATTATTTTTGTTTCAGTTTCTCCCAAACAATGGTCCTGACCAGGAAGTACTGGTTCTTTCCAACGTGACAGTGAAGGATTCTGGGAAGTACGCCTGTCTGGCGGGCAACTTGTGGGGTGTGAAGTACAACAACGCTTGGTTGACCGTTGTCGAGAGAACTCCACCTAGTAAGTCCATCCTGGTGGTTAATGTCCAACACAGCATTATTACCATTTGGCGAAAATATTTATAACGAAAATATATCCGAATATTTTCATTTTAATAGTATACTGTTTTTATGATGCATATTTTAATGTTTGCTGCATACTTTTAGTAACAAATTGTCATTACTCTTCCAAGAATCAACCTATACTTACACAACCTCCTTACCTTCCTGGAGATCATACATTTACTTTATATTTCTATCTTCATGTTGTCTTTGTCGCGTATGGACGAAATATTCCCGCTTCTACGTAATGCACTAATTCAATCAGTATTGTTGTCTGCCGGTGGATTGCCAGAAACATAATTAATGTTTCCATTGTCACTTTGTCTAAAAATATCTCACAGTTTTTTACGTATGGGTGATAGATTCCTACTGTGAAGAAAAACAATAATTCACACATCTAACAGTTTTTAAATGATGAACAGTTGTCCAATTATATTTTCCAGTAGCAGTGGAACCGACTACTACAACTGCAACCACAACAACCACAACCCCTGCACCTACCACGACCACAACAACCACTACTACAACCACCACAACCCCAACAACCACCACTACAACTACCACCACATTCAAGCCATTTTTCTGGACCCAGCGTCCGATGACTTCTCGGCCCAGGATTACATATCCTCCAATCTTTGCATACACAGAGCAGCCAATGCCCACTAGGAAGCCCAAACATCGTAAGAATGGCCGCCGGCGAAACAAGGACCGCAGGAAGAACAAGAAAAACAAACATATGGAGACGACCACGATGGAACAGGTCACGTATCCGCAGGACACACACCCCATACCAAACAAGGACGACTTCGGGGGTCGCGTGGTCGACCGGTACCCCACGGACTACGACACGTACAACCCGCAGTATGAAAACAAGACCCCTACAGTGAAGGACGAAAACAGTCGACAAGGCAACAGGACGGCACACGGTATGAACCGGCAACGGGAAGGCACCATCGGCTTGTGGACGATATACACCATCGTTGGCGCCATAGCTGGCGTCATCCTGCTTCTGGGACTCATCGCCATAACGATCGCGCTATGTTGCCGAAGAGACAGCAACGGACTTTACAAATCTACACCCGTGTGATTAATTATTTTTATTCACATTGGAGGTGTAATTTGATCACAGTCTATTTAAATCAACCATTTTTGAATTTGAATTTATTTTTTTTGACAGTGGAAATGTGTCTTTAATATTTTGTGGAATGTTACAATTGTCTCATCATTGCGATGAAGAACATGCCATCACGTGTCTAAAGTGATCACGTGCAATGTGGATGTCTTCATGTCGCGTGTGATTCCGGGTGCGACGCATGTGGATATATGTATACGATCCCTTATTGGAATTCTGTTTCTGTTGCATAAACACCACGTGGTCCCAGACCATGATTGGATATATCATTCTGCGGAATCGTATGACACGTGGTCAAAACCTCTTCCATCGTTTCGGATAGGATACCATTTTCATGTAACGAAAATAGATCACATAATGGGAATACTTTTGCTTTGTTTGTCAAATGATGACAACAAAATCTCTGAATAATATCCAGGAAAGTGCCATCGAAATCCAAGATATTCAAGACAGTTACCCTGAGATATTCCGTGTAGGTCGGAAAAACAATTGATTATAATGCAAGCCGAGTTGACAGTTCCACAACAAATGGAGAATACTATCCGCTTTATGCAAATTATTGTGGTTGCTGTACGCTCAATTTGAAGGTTTGCTACTGGCAGAATCAGTCATGGGAATCACAGAAGTCGATGGCTGCCATCTTGGATATTATTGTAAGGGGGATAACTCCTCCTTCATAGTGAATTCCAACCTGGAAAAAAAAATTGGACATGTACATAGAGAAGAATTTTGTTACATTTTTGGTAACAGAAATAAGATGCCATTCTAAATTTAATACAATTAATTTTGATATTGTGTTTTTTTAAACTGTTTTAGTTAAAATAACAAATACTCCAGTTTGAAAGTGGCAGCATAGTTTCTCATCATAGGTTCTGTACTTATTACAAGAAGTTTCACATTTGAAAGAAGATATTAACATGTCAAAGTATTCTTGTTTCAGATTTTATTCTACCAGTCTCCTAACAAGATATCCGTTAATTTATTTTCATTACAATGATGATCAGCTGATTACCACATATTTTTTAGAAATTAACCATTTAAAAAAAATAATAACATGTTCCATGTATTGTTAAGATACTTGTTGATATTACTTTGAACAGTTTTACACCAGGTTACAGTTTTTGCCCTTATCTGTGTACACACAGTTGTGTTCTTCATTCTACATTGTTAATTTGGTCTGCGTTTCACAAAAGGGTCGTATTATAGTCTGAGCCTAAATCAGAGCGTATGCCAGGCTTCTACTATAACAGCAAATGTCATAGACCTTGATTTATGCCTGGACTACCGATACACCCCTTTCGTCAAATGTAGGTTTGTTTGATTGGCAGTGTCTGTAAAAGGTGTTGATTCATAATGTGTTAGGGGACATCCATGACATTTTAATCTAAATATCGTGACCACAGTGTGACTAATCTTTCAGTGATTTTTTTTTAATGTTATTTATATTTTAATTATCATTATTTATTTTATTTTATTTTATATTTTTTATATTTTTTAGATATGTAAAACATGTAAAATAGAATATGCAATTTGTATGTGCATTATCATTTTGTGTCGCTGTTGTTTTTGCTCGTTAACTGGATATGAACATCAAAAGAAGAAACTTGGGCATAATTAGCCAACAAGATCAAATAACATTGGTTTTCCTGTTATTCAATGCCAAATGTCAATGTTCAGGTGATTTGTTTATCAGGCATTTTCTTGCACTTCTACGACCAGCTAATGTTCACGTGGTAAGCAGGCCGTTATCGTGTTACTCATAACCATGGTAACACGTAGCACGAGTAATGCTCACTTTGTAGAAATCTAGAATTAACAACATTATCTATGTGGAAACTCTTTAAAAGTTATTAGCAATCATAATTATTATTATTATTATTATTATTATACATTGTTACAATGAACCCTCAATTTAACACTGAATGGTAGGTGCTCAATATACCACTCTGGTATTTGTCACATTGTTAATCACAAGGACTGGAACATTAAATTGTTCTCTGAAGGATAGCAAATGGTATCAGTGTGTATAGAGAGTGTTAATGAAGTATACTCAACAAATCTAAGTAAGCTCCAGTAGACTTTGGTGATTTAGCATTATGTTAACAACGAAGAATTTCCAAACATCTACAGGCTCCAGGTACTCTTAAAAAACTTGGGAGAAGAATGGCACCAAATTCCTTAAGCCGAGTTCCAAGATTTGGTTGAAGACTTCCCCAGAAAGTTTCTGCCGGCCCTTATTTAATTTTGTTGAGTATATATGTTGCATGCAGATTTGACATGTGCTGCGAGTTATCAATCAGAATGTGTATAATATTTCTCGTCTTTTGTGTTTTGCATGACTATCGTATCATTGGTTGGATCAGAAACGTTTGTTTGTCATACATTGTCACAATGTACATATCTATATATTCATATATCAATATGCGATTGCAGATAGCTCTCTAGGAAGTATGTGCAGTAAAGTATAGGTGTAAACTCTCCGACTCCGAGATATGAAGTATATCTGCAATCTTTAAAGGTACCATTGCACATTTTTCTAGAATTTATATCAACATGAATTCTATCAAAAATACCAATATTATTTTGAAATAGAAATCATTGCTAACATGGCCAAATTATTGGTAGCAGTATTATGTGTTATCGATAAGTGTATCTATCTAGAAGAAATCAAAAAATATATATAGATATATATTTAAAATTTAAATATATATGATATAGATATATTTATTTTAAATTTGTCCTCTTTTTCTCATAGGTATTTGAGAAATGGAAGAGTATTATGGAATGGAATTTAATATGAAGTACAAAATTCAAGGTATAATTCCTGAAAATGGTGCAACAGTGTCTTTTTATTAATTAGAGTTTCTGTGAAACTGTCTTGGTTGTCTTGTAGGGACTTCTATGCATGTCATTAACTCATCATTATGATGTCATTAACATGCCAATAATTTATGCCCGCTGTTTTAGCATTCTCTTGCTAGGACTATTTCAATGAATGCAAATCTTGGTCATATATAAATCCAAATGTTTTAACAGGTCAGAAGTATAGCAATGGAATTTGATTGCCCTTCAAGGTGTTAATAATCATTTGTAAAAATATGATGACACCTTTACAGTGTTATAAATTAAGAAAATAATAAGGGGGTCCTCCTCCCTAGGTCTAATGTTAATGGCGGTCAAATCTGTAATTTTCAGGGGGTCACGCAGATATCTTTGAAACTGCATATTTTCAAATGACGCCCCAAGGACCCCCTTAAATTTGAACCCTGCCTTTACCACCACCTTTAACAGATGCCTTGGGATCAAATTGGTTGTGCTAAAAAAATGTATGGATTAAGATCTGTTTTGAAATGGTATTAACTGTATAATACTCATCTTAGATATTTCATTGATCTAATCATAAATAGGCATGTGGACAGTCCTGAGTTTATACAGTTATGTTAGTTCTTGTCCAATGTCCAATAGTCCCACACATCAACCAAGCATCGCTCATGGATTTTATAGTTGAGGTTTGAGGTTAAAGGTCACACAGCATGTAAATCAAAGATGCAAGTGCTGTATTTTCCCATTACCAGTACATGCTTGTCGAATGTTGAAAGAAGTCTATTAATTTGAATTCCACCTCCCTATTTAAAATATTCCCTATTGAATCATTTTCAATATTGAATACTGATGAAAAAAAACAAAACAGCTCAAATTATCCACCAAAAGATATTTTGTTAGGAATTTGGTGAAAAAACTCTGAGTGAATGTTATAATCAAAAAGATATTAGAATTATGTCAAAGCCGTCCTCAACTTTTTTATTCTTTGCATTTATTTTTGTCATCTTTAAATATCTAATGATATAGTCCACATTTTTTTTAAAGGACTAGATCTAACTTTTTATATCATTTTTATATGTTATTTTAGCCAACTTTTGCGTTTTAGCAGTTCCGTTATGACATTGTCATGTTTCATTCTTAGATAAATTTTGAATGTTAATTTGTTAAAGTCACTATTATAAATGACAACAACAACAATTAATTAATTAATACATATTAATCCTGTCAGCTGATCACAAATCTAAATAGATAGATACTGTAGATCTCATATTTTCATATTAACATTTATCCAAAAAACTTATATTGTTGATTGTTGATGGTATGTTAAGAATAACGTTCTAATTTCATAGTCTAGAGATGAAATGAAAATGATGAAATAATGTGTTTACAATATACTATAGAAATATGGTATCAATTACCTATTTATGAAAGAAATTGATCCCCTTTGTGTTGTTGAATATGTCAAAGACTGCCTAGCTGTTTTGGGAATTTACATGGTTAGGGCAGATATAATTTAATGAGTGAGACAGTTATACTCATATGAAGTCTCTTTTTTTTCCCCCCAAGGTACAGCATAGCATTATTTGTCTTTTAAAATATTACTTCAGGCCTTTCATGAAAGTGTAGTACTGGTATAAAGGTAGTCATGGAAGCTGACATTATGGGATGCTATGGTGGAAGCAACAAATGGCGCCGGACCTGATTTAAGCCTAAAATACAAACAGTACTACGTGGTAAGCAGGCCAGATGATAGTGTCAAATTCATAATCGCCAACTAAACTCAGGTTTCCTGCATGTTTCGTATATAATATGTAACTTCATTATTATTGTTTCTGTGCAATGTTCTGGCCTATTGACAGTGCAGTAGTAGGTGGTAGTTGATATGGAAATTCATTAAAATGCATCTAGTTTGGTTCTTAACTACAAGCATGAGAAATATGAAAAACTTAATTAATTGTTAAATCCACTGTTGTTGGCTATGTGGATTTATTAATGACAAATACTAATAATGAGTATTGTGACTTTATATATCAATATTAGTATTAATGATTACTTTATTTTTGAATGGATTTGATCATCAATATTTTGTCACTTATTCTCAATAGGCCAGACAGTCTATAGGCCAGATATTATATAGGCCACATCCTATTGGCCAGACAAGGCCAGACAGTATATAGGCCAGATAACAAGGCCAGACAGTATATAGGCCAGACATTCTATAGGCCAAACACATATAGGCCCGACATTCTACAGGCCAATCATATCCTATAGGCCCGACAACAAGGCCAGACACTCTATAGGCCAGACATTCTACAGGCCAGTTACATCCTATAGGCCAGACAACAAGGCCAGACATAGTCGTCGTGGGGGGGGGGGGGGGGGGGGGGGGGGGGGGGGGGGGGGGGGGGGGGGGGGGGGGGGGGGGGGGGGGGGGGG
>JAUTBT010084626.1:0-30478 GCA_032361225.1 Lepetodrilus schrolli | reverse complement strand
ACACGTCTATGATAACCAAATACATTGAATTTTCCTATTTTGATCACCACTGGTTGCTATGGTAACTGATTTTTAACAATTTAAAAAATAATATTAGAGTTCCCATTTCTATCAACAATACACATGTGGAATTTGACCAGAATATCTTTAACAGTAATATAGATATTCAACTTTAAGTATATCACTGTATAATTTTAAGTATTACCACAATTAATGTGGGTATGACGTCATAAAACAATCTGGCAGCCTGAGGGTTAAAATGGCATTTTAAAAAGTTTTTCTTCATTTGAAAATTACATTCTTCGTGAAATTGACTCTAATAGTGAACTCTGGTTCAGTATTAATAATGATAAACTCAAATGGTTAAACTATGTGGAATAATATTAAATGATTGTGGCTTAAATAATCCCCAGATGTATACTAAGCAATGGCTAACCTCAAGTTGAAATACATGTCATCATAAAAGATCAGTTCCTACAAAACTGGATCTAGCAGATTAAAAGTAGTTCAAAAGCGCTGTATTATCAACATTATGAACTAAAACTTGAATTTGAAAAATACTTATTATTGCCTAAATCTTTCTCGGTCCTGATATTAAAATTCAGAACATGTAATAATCATCTTCCTGTTGAGGTTGGCCGTTGGCGTAGTATACCTAGAGAAAACAGAACATGTCCACTTTGTAATTCCCCCTCTGTTGCTGATGAATTCCATTACTTATTCAAATCTGAAATATTTTAAAATGCTGTCCATGTCATTGCCTTACAGACAATTATTAATATAATAATACAGCTGTGAAGACCATGTTTTGAAAATATAATTTTATATAAAAATACAATGTTTTTGCATACATTTTTAGTTAAAATCTTCATCTAAACTTTATTAGACCAGTCACTTAGCTCAAAAATATGCTTGTTTGTGCCTAAAACAGCATTTATCATCACATAACTTTGCATTTATGTGTAACATTTTAATTCTGATTTAACATTGTGTTCATGAGATGTTACTGGATTGGCTATTTAATATTTAGAAACATTTTAGTAGACAAAATATGTACTTTACTCCGCTCTCCCCTAAGTCAAGAAGGGGGGATTTGTTTACCAAAATATTAATCAGCAATAAAATAACAGAATAGTCTATTGAAATTAGATTATTAGTAGGCCTACTGCTGAGTGTTAATAAGATCATAACAGTATGTAACCGAAATGTGTTGCACTGCTAATGTTGGCAATACAATGTATACAATCATTACAATGTTATTATGCCATAATGTGTTCTGTCTATAACATGTTTTTGTCATTATTATCGCAATCTGTCCATACAGTTTATAAGAGATGTATTGATATCAACTCCATTTGAAAATAAAAAGTATATATATGCTTGCTTAAATAGTGATGTTGTCTTTATACTTTGGCTGGATACAAGAGAGAAAAAACTGCTGAAACAATTTGAAGATTCCATTTAAATGTGCACTTTGAACCATTGTACACTGCAGATACTACTACCTTACGTCATATACCACTGTGATCTGCGATCTCGCACGTCCATATACCACTGTCATTTCACATGTCCAGATACCACTGTGATCTCACTGTGATCGCATACGGCCAGATACCACTGTGGACTGCTGCTGCTGCAAAGCCAAGGGTCACAATCATTCAACTATATGATTTTTATCAACCCTACTCAGTAATCACTTTATCAACTATTGGAGAAAAAACATTTGTATTGAACAGGACATATTATGGTTAATATCTCTAGTAATGCTGTAAGGGTTGATATCTTACATTGGTGGAAATCTGTTAATGTTATAAATTTTGCGACATGTAACATGTTACAGAATTGATTTAATTTGTATTATTTTCTACCAGTAAAAATACTTAATATGACTAATGTTCAACTAATGTGCTACCTTTTCACTATCTTTGATTTGTGTTCCAATCTCATGATAATGAAATTTAAACAGATTATATAAGTTTATTGAGTTCAGAAACCAATGGGTAGCCCATTATTTTTTCTTTCTTTTTTTTTAAATTGGCGTTTAGTGTCGTTTTCAAGATTCTTTCACTTATATCACAATTTGTTATTTAAAGACAGGAGAAAACCTGTGTAGGGCAAGAGGAACGCCGCAACATCCATAGGTTGAATGACAGACCAAGGATGATATCTGCATTGCCACTCTACATACATCGAATTCTATCAATATCGCGTCGGAAAGGCAACTTTTGCAAACATTGATGCCGGTCTGTGCGAGTATGAGTGGGAGTGTGTGTTTGTTTGTGTGAGCGTGCGTGCGTGTGTGACAATGAATTAAAATGTAATAATATTATATTGATATTTGCCTTCAGAATCTGACAGCAACAAACCCTTGCTTGGATATGTGGAGAGATTTAATTGGACAGACCGGTAATTCTTCAGAGCTTCAGGATCCAATATTGTGGCTTTTTAAGGAGAGGTGTGATGAGAGCATCCTTCACAGATATCGGGACGTTACCCTCTGCCATAGAATTGTGGGTAATCTGGGTCATAATAGGAAGGACAATCACTAAGCATTCCCCGAACAACCATGTTGGTATTGGGTTCAATAAATATGATTTAGTTCCACTTGCTTTTATTAGCTTCTCTAATTCAGTGGCTGTAGTGGGTTCAAAAGTTCTTAGTTGTGTCTATAGTCACGTTCTGTCACGGATGACACATCTACAGTGGAACACATTATCTGATGCATCACATTTTCTCAATGAAGTACTGAGAGAAACAACTTGTAAGTTCTTCTGCACAGTTAAAGATAGGCAGAATGAGATACTCATTGTGTGTGCGTGTGTGTGTATGTGTATGTGTGTGTAATATATGATACTCCCCGGCTTGTCCCGGATTTTAACGACAGTCTAAGCGTGGATGGTCTGACCAACGATCCTATCTAGCCGGAGATCCCAGCTGGTGCACTGTTGCACGTGGCAGCGAATGTAAACAAATGTCGAACCTTTCATAGATTTGACACAGACATAAGTACGTTTATGGAGCACAAATGAGTATCGATATATGCAAATTCAAATTCGATCTGCCCATTAACAACTGAAGTCATGCAATTTAAAAATATAAATTATTAATGACATATATTTGCATATATACATACTACATTAATAATGAAATCATGTAATAAAAAATATCTGTGTCATATATCGTACAATAACGAAGTTTAATCAATTTAGTTTCCAGGGCTGCGTTCAATGGACAATACATATGCATATGTATTCTATGTAATACTACGCGAGCCGCTCACATTTCAATATGGGTTTGGACCTCGTAGCGTTCATATGCATACATTTCAATACGGGTTTGGACCTCGTAGCGTTTTGTATGAAAACCCAAAGCATGAAGCGAATGGACTGGACGCATGCGCAAACCGATTTCTTGCTATTTTCCTGTTCAGTGAACTACTAAATGTAGAGAAAAGTATTGTATTGTATGTATTCTCCATTCAATGCACCCATGATGCACTTGTTAGATCCATTGTATAAATACTAGCATATGTTAATTCTGTGGATAACTACCATAAATGTTGAATTGTTTGTTAGAAATAATTTATGCAAATTATGTTAAGTTGGACCGTGTCAAGATTACAGACAATTAACTTGGTGATAAAATGTATATACTTTATTATTAAGATGGTTGCAACATTCAGAAAATAAATATAAATTCTATTTCTTGTCAAAAATGCTACCACACAAAGAATGGATTGCACATACACATTTAATAGTATATTTCTACTATATATGACAATTCCATTATAACAAAAATATTGTGAAGAGCTGAAATGTGAAAAAAGCACCAGGCATTGTGAACTGTGAAGGCACATATGGCGTTGATATCATGATTTTTTTCTCCATTACTAAGACCAAATCTATATTTACATGTTTATTTTATTTGAGAGGGAAAATGACATTAATACTGTGCACACAGTGCAAAAAATAACTTTTGTACACATAGTGTACAAGTTGCAGAACAATAGATGCAAATAATACACACAAAAAAAATCAAAAGTTGTAACCGGGTGTAAATAATTTCAAAATTAAATTTTGTGCTAAAAGTCCACCACTTATTATTGCATTTATTTCATCAAGATATATTCATATATATTTTTAGTATGAACATTACTTCCATTATGATAACATGCTTACAAGAATTTAACCAAGCACTTGTTGACCTTGTTAATGACCAAACTAATTGTCTCCAATACAACAATCTCAAACACCTCAAAATATTGCAATAAATGGGCAGTACATGTATATGGCAGATTTCAAATTTACAAATCTTGAAAGAGAAATTATACTTCAGTTTGAACAGAGAAAAAGTTGAATACAGCTCAACTTGAACAAAAAGGGTAAATAAAATGAGCAGAGTTAACAAAGGAATAAGGCCTAACCATTTCCGAAAACAAGCTGCCTAAGTTGACATTTTCGTCATTGCTGCATCAGTGTAATAACAACTTTGTCATGGACGCCTTGTAGAAGTAACTCAGAGTCGTATTTTATAATCTTCTTCTTCTTTGCCGCTTTCAGTGTTCCAACCAAAGCCTCGAACAAATTGGCACATTTATCGTCATTGAATAAAACTCCAAATTCTACCTGCACATTTCCATCACTCCCTGAAATGAAGAGAAAATAGATATTTTGAAATTATTAATACCATTGTTGAACAAGCATCCAGCTAGTCATAAGGCCTCAGAATTCTGTTACAGAATTTCTATTATCAATTTGAATTGTCTAATTAAATACATTGTGTCTAGTTAAATACATAAACTTATGGCAAATTTCAATTCTGACTGTCACTAACTCGTTTAGTGAAACAAACTAAATCTGTTGTATTTTTTGTTATGTATTCCTGAAGATGTGTGCAAAATTGCACAAGTAGACATTTATCATGATATTCAACGAACACATCGCTTGCTGTTCTTGTAAACTTTGAAAATACATACCTTTGGTTCCTAATCGATTAATTTCATCCACAAGAAGACCAATCTCGTGTTCCACATTCATATTCTTTGATAGCTGCAAATAGGAAGAAACTTGGATAATACAATGTATACATTTCAATATATGTACACCTCTGAATAAAAATTGTGCCTAAAATGTGGTGTGTTTTGGGTCACGTTATCTTTAAGATGAATTCAAAAAATGATCAGCTGGTGATCAAGTACCATATTTTCTCTAATAATTCAAACCCTCTAATAGTTCGAACACCTAACATCTAATTGACATGTTTACACAAGACTGGCTATACATATTGATTTCATATGCCGTACCTATATCTGAAATTCAGTCTATTTATCACTGGGACTGTAATTTTCAAGAAGCTATTCGCCATAGCGGAGTATATTTCTCATGTAAAATTACCGTCTTTTGCAATCGCTTATAATAATATGGGTAGACAATTTACGTCTCTATGAGCAGTTTTCACCAAATGTAATGCATACATTGATTTACGTCGCTACAGGCAGATTTCATCCAAACTTGATTTACGTCACTACGGGCAATCAATCTACCATTGCTAACGATGTTTTTATCAGCACAGCACTTTGGTATGTATGCATGAATGAATTAGTGCTTTACATCACAGCAGGAATATCTCACCCACACGGGCATGTACATGTAAATATCCTTCAGAACGGCACTAAATAAACTACACTATTACTAAGAAATAATAACGACCAGAATGCTGTTAATCACAACAGAAACAACCATATTTTGTACCTTAATTTGGTTGTCCTTAAATATATGAACACCGATAATTTTCAATTTTCGTATTTTTCTAATAATTAAAGGCTATAAATTTAATGATTTATCCTGTTCGAATTATTAGGGTAATTACGGTACCTACTCTACAGTGACAAGGAAGTTGCTCCGAATGTCTATGAACAGTAGTCGCCTCTTGCTATCAAGAAAAATAATTCTAAATTGACAAAACATATTGCTACCATTTCAAATAAACTTTCTATTGTAAATACTGATGTGCATTCATTAAATCAATCATCTAATTAATAATAAAATACTGATTTGATTTGTTATCAGGAATAAAAGATCGAAGTATGGTGTCAACGGGTGCAGGCAAACCGATATAAATCACATGTGGTCACCCTCCCTCCAAATCTAACGGCAATGTTTAGGAACGTTCATCCTTTATTTAAAACACGATCTGACTCAAAAATACATTATGAATTCTATATTATTGTAGTTAATGATCCTCGATATATATAGCACTAACTCTTTAAATATCCGTACCTGACTCTTCGAAATACCCCGCCCACTTTGACACACGGAAGCAAAGTGAATGAAATGTGCGCATGAGCAGGTGCCCGTCTAACTTGGTAAATTGCTTTCTATGCAACTAATCATTCCATTTCTATATGTGCGGTCTTCTGTTGGTGCTAAACACATTTCTTTTAGTACCAGAAATCTATTTATTTTCAAACTACAAATGCCATGGCTATGATTAAAATGTTTTAATAGATTATTTTGGGGCATAATAAATATTATAGTTTTAATAACAAATAACATTAAATTTACTTTGTATTTATTTTATTTGATTTCTAAATGAATTTTTTTAAAATTATTACTACTTGTATTTCGTTATTCATTTGGGGGTCAGAGAAGAACCACCCCACACCACATATTTCACTACTTAATTACAAAGTGACAATCAGTATGCAGTACCTGGTAATATCTCCGTTTAACATTATGCTGATGGTAGAAATATCAAAATATACATTCAACACAATCTATTAAAAGCCCACTGAAGATAAAAATAAATATCTCTAAATGGAAATCCTCCTTTGTTTGAAAATATCTCAGAAAAGGAAATGACATGAAACAACCGGGAGCTATGGAAACAGTGTTTTATCACTATGTTAATGAACATGGCTTTAATTATATCAATATACGTTTCATTATAAATTATTTTAAAATGTATATTAGTATTAATTAAATTAACATTAAGCCATAAATTAAAATATGTAACTCTATACCAAACTATATTTAAATACACAATTGTTGAACTGTATAAAACCGTACAATAGCTACCATAGACCTTTTCTCTGATCAGCATGATAATAGTAACAATAATAATAATAATGATAATAATAATAATAATAATAATAATAATAATAAGGCATGCACAAAGTGCTACATGGTTATCCATGGTCAATGGATCAGTGTATACACAGTGTTCCTTCTCAAATCCTTTAGGTGTATACAACCTAAGGTGTTGTTTCCATTGCCTGTTGTGTGATCAGGGGTGTTTCGAATTAAGCCATTGCCTAGACTAAGGTGTCACCACACGTTTTTCAGCCTGTATCTCCGTGTGGGGCAAGATACCTGTATTCTCAGGTTCTCAGTCACCCATCCACGAACCAGCCGAGCCTGATTATTCCTTCAACCTGAGAGATCTCCATGCAATGCACGGGACCACATGTGCTACCATATCCTGCAATAGGCATCAAAGAATAAATACTAGTAATCGTAAATGACCAGGTATGTGAACAGAAATAGTAAAGTAGCTTAACAATTATTTATCATCGCCGGAAACAAGTTATAATATTAGAATTCAATCACGGCAAAGATCTCTGCTGAGCAAAGTCTGAGTCTAAAATATGTAAGGAGCGAAACTTGAGATACCGGTATGATTTTAATTAGATTGGACAAAATACGTTATGTTTAGTGTTTATTATTTTTATATAATTTATATGCAATATACATGCAGAACTGGTTCCTGTGGTTCAATATTATATAACTTCAAATGGATACACATGGTTCTTGATAAATTTGAACTAATAAAAAACTACCAGTAATTATATGCAATAAAATGTATTAGATGATAAAATTTTAAAAAATTGAAGTGTGCTTTTAATAATTGTTCTATGCATAGACAATTTCATATTCATAATTCCATATTCATATTGTTATAATAATATTATTATGACTAATAATTATCCTATATATTTAAAAATGTTTAAAAATAATATGCATGAGTATATATATATATAGAATATACATATACCTATATACTGTATAAGTGTATAGTCCTACTGTAATATATGATGAATGCTTGAAATGTCAGTGGTCAAAAGATTATTTATTACGGAATGTGTGACGGATCAGACATGAAATAATATATTATGTGCAACCATAATTGTAAACATATATTAATAGCCATGTATTTACAGTAGTTACAGATCCATATTATACATTAATTTCAGAACTTTCCAGTGTAAAATATCTGTGTTTGATCTATATTTACTTTAGTATGACTTCAGCAGACATGTAAAGACATATGTTTGGTCTTTCAAAGAGAACAAACCTTAAGCATGTCCAAGAAAATGGATATTCTGTACAATGAATGTTCCCAGTAGTTGTAAAAGGACTCCCGTTAGACGCATGCTGTTCTCACTTTCGAACAAAATATGGCGATACGGAAATAGTATCAAATTTTCACTCTGCTGACATGCGCAATGTCAATGTCTTAGCAGTAAGCCATCTTGTGGAAAGGTCTTTGGAATATCGCTATTATTTTACGATTTTGAGATGCACATTTGGTCTAAGATGAATTTTCGTAGGAGAAAATGACTCTCCTAATTATCAGTCATGAACGCCCGGAGCCCAATGCAGTCCTATTGGAGCAATTCGCTGGCAATTCGTCAGGAAATCCAGCGCTTCGAAAGCGTGCATCCAAGTATTTATGCTATTTATGACTTGATCGAAGCTATCCCCGATCCCTTGATACAACAGCAAATTCGAGAGCATGTAGTGTGCATAGAAGGTGAGTCATTAGTACATCTGAGCACTAACACACTCTTAGTACCATATATACAACACAGTAATCAGTTTCACTGGAAATGTTGGCATATTCGTGGCAGTGCCATAATTATTTAAAGAGTTTTTCGGCTGCTTTTGGCCAACCCTTGTCGGTGCAGTCGTTTTGACATTTGTCTAGTGTGGATGTGTGAGTGCATGCCTGAAACGTCAGTCTTTAAACATGTATAAAGATGTATCATTGATTTTATAAATCATGAGTAATATACTAAATTATCAATGGCACTAGTGTACAATCATTACCCTGAAGACAGGCATAACCAGGAGTGGTCCACAAATGTCAACATCTTCCTCAGTACTGTATCATTCCTAACAATAATATTAGACTTTTTAGCAATTTTTTTATTTTTAAAAACCCCACACCTTTCCATAGATTTGTGATGGTTATTTTCTTTTCAAATTCTTATTAATTTCGACAAGTTGCAAGTGTAGACTATACAGCAACATAAATAAGAAAATAAAGACCAAACAAGAAACATTTGATCATGTTGATACAGATGTCAGCTAGTTTGTTTGCTTATTATTTATTGAAAATGCAAGAATACAAGTCAGTTAACCAGGGATGGAACTTGACTTTAAAACATACTCGCCCGATTTAATGATATAAATAAGAAAACATGAAATTTCTACTAGCCTCTAGGATACCTTTAACATTAGGAGAAATGGATCGGACTGCCAGGCGAGTGTCTAGTTCTATCCCTGATTAACTCAAGTGAATAAATGCATCATCACTAATCGTCATTATTGTCAATGTTAAATAAAAGGTGTGTTATTAAATGTTACAAGCTCAATACTCGACAATGCCATAAAACATCATCAGCTTTAAGATTTACCTATAGCATATCAATGCACTATGTCATACTAGTCTTATGTACACTTGTTTCCCCTGCCGTTACACTATGTGCTATCGTAACTGTACATATCTAACGTCAATATTGAACATGACGTAAATGACTGATGTGGAAGAAGATAAGACATCCAGATCGTCAGGTTCATCATCAGGACAGGACACCAGTTGACCATCTACACAAAGTCTCATTTCATTCAAATGTACAGTTTATGTTGTTACCTGTATACAGTAAACACGACTGACCCTGTTACTAGTCTAAATAGTATTGTCGTGCTATACCATGATTGATAGCTGTCTATCACAATCAAGGTGCTGTCATATCAGAGGAAAGAGACAGTATAGTACATTGTATGGCACATTTATCAGACAGCCCAAGTTACAAGTACATCTTGTTGCCAGAAATATTCCAGGAAATAGCTTGTAGAGCTTGTAGTGCTCTTCTTACCAAATTTAGAGGATTACACATAAGGGGAGATCATTATTTATTAACAATAGTTGATATGTGGCTAAGATTTAATTATTTATTAGGACTTTTTCCTTGAATCTATGTACCGGTAGTAACATTCTATATATCAGATCATCATGTATGGGTGAAAGATTCCCGCTGTGACGTAAAACATTAATTCACTCACACTCTATTCTCAGACTGCCAATACAACCAAATAATCTTAAAAGTTACTCTTATTCTGAAATCTCCAATTAACAATAATAAAATTTAAACAATTGAATATTTATCAAGACTTGAGGCGGAGTAAAGTACATAGATCATTGTAGATGATAATTAACATGTTTACTATATGTTTACTCATCATGTTTGGGTGAAATATTCCCGCTGTGACGTAAAACAATAATTCACTCGCTCACTATATGTTTACATTGTAGACTTGAAGATAACACTTGTATTACATAGATAAGAGGATCCTATTATTAGCATGACCATTTATAATTGAGGATGAACATCTGTTGTCGGATGTTAACATGGTTAACACCCCTTCAAATATCAGCTTTAGGATTGCTGCTACTTGTAGCTTGGCCAATGTCAACCAGATATGTCATGTAATCTCACCACACTCACCACACAGAGTATTTTGACTTTAATACTCATTTTCTACAAGTATGTAGAAGATGTAGACTGACTACCTGTATCAAATTTATCATTACCAGATGTGTGTAAGACGAGCTACTTTTTACTGTGAAGTGTTACATAGGGCCACCTCACCCATTTGGTCTGCATATATATTACTATGTAGCAATACCTTTTACTAGATGCTTGTACTACAAAGTATTCGTATACAAACAAAAGCAAGACAGGTGAATTGTATGCATTGACAGCACAATCTAATTTGAACATTTTCATTGATTTAACTGATTGTGAAGGAATTTACTATTGATGACACATAAAAGGCTTGAAGTTAAAAGTGCTTTGTTACATGTAAAAATGAATCCTTTTAGAAGTAATTACATACATTTCTTGTATATTCAGAAGCAGGCTATCTAATCTAAACAAAGTATGATGGAATCATGGAATATGGAATATGGAATATTTCAAGAAAAGAACTTCTTTTTTTTACACAGAGATAACCACTAGTGACTTCATTTTAGAATTATCTTTAGGTTAGATATAATGAAGTAGAAAAAATGTGTTGGTGAAGGATGTATCCCAGAGTTGTTTTGAGAAGAAAAAAAACACCCAGAATTGTTTGTTTAGCTCTTGACGTTATCATAACTGTAGGTTTCTTATGATAGTACGGTATATGTATGTTTCATAAATGCGCGAGTATTTTCCTACCAGTATTCTCACGATGTGTCTTGTCCATAGTCTTACAATGTATTCCTGACATTCACTATGATTTACATAAAAACCTGTGGTAATCAATGTAATTGTGTATGTAGCACTGTGGGCAATGTGTGGCTGGCGGTCAGGTGGTCAGTTATGTCAGGAATGTGTACAGCATGTACACTTGGCAGTGTTTACATGGTCCAGGCAGATGTTGAATGTTTCACTGAATGGTCCTCTACTCTCAGAATGAAAGAGGATATCCAAGGACTGATATTTCATCTCGTTTTGTAAATAACTGGATACCTGTTTGAAACTGAATATATTAACATAGTTGGTAATTTTGAAAGATTAAGTGTATTCTACAATATAGATGGGACACTGTTGTACAGTCTATGTGGAACTGCATATTTCTATATGCAATAACTCGCAGCAAATAATGACAATGTATTGAGGCTAAGCACACATCTACATATACTCAACAAAATTAATTAAGGGCTAGAAATCGTTGACATTTAACTTTATATTACTTTTAAATAGAAGAATTTCCAAATGTCTTCAGGGCCCAGGTACTCTTCAAGCATGTGCAGACACATTGGAAGATATTTAATAGAAAACTTTCCCACAAAATATCTGCTGGCCCTTAATTTATTTTGTTGAATATATGTCAGGTGTATTGTTGTGTAGTGTGGCTAGGTGTACATACTGGCATAAATCTACATATGTCAGATGTATTGGTGTGTATTGTTGTGCAGTGTGGCTAGGTGTACATACTGGCATAAATCTACATTTGTCAGATGTATTGGTGTGTATTGTTGTGTAGTGTGGCTAGGCATACATACTGGCATAAATCTACATTTGTCAGATGTATTGGTGTGTATTGTTGTGTAGTGTGGCTAGGCGTACATACTGGCATAAATCTACATATGTCAGATGTATTGGTGTGTATTGTTGTGTAGTGTGGCTAGGCGTACATACTGGCGTAAATCTACATATGTCAGATGTATTGGTGTGTATTGTTGTGTAGTGTGGCTAGGTGTACATACTGGCGTACATCTACATATGTCAGATGTATTGGTGTGTATTGTTGTGTAGTGTGGCTAGGCGTACATACTGGCGTACATCTACATATGTCAGATGTATTGGTGTGTAGTGTAGCTAGGCACACATCTACATGTCAGGTGTATTGGTGTGTAGTGTAGCTAGGCACACATCTATATGTCAGGTATATTGGTGTGTAGTGTAGCTAGGCACACATCTATATGTCAGGTGTATTGGTGTGTAGTGTAGCTAGGCACACATCTACATATATTGATTGCTGTATGTCACTACACTGTGCCTGAGTGGGGTATCCATGTTCTATCTGCAGCATGATGTTCTAGTGAGCTAGCACTATAAAAACTTTAGGAAATCCAGACTATTACAAGCAGTGTTGGCCATGATGTGAGTGAAAAAAGCTTGAAAAGTGGCTTTAAACCCCAACTCAACCAAATATTGCTGTGTATAGTAGGTAAGTGTACATCTATGTCAGGTGTATTGCTTACATTGTGGCTAGGCACATACATACGTGTCTTCAGATGATGTTCCTATTCTCCCAGTAGCTCTTGGCCAATGCATTGCTTATTTAGATACTGGATAGGGTGGCCTCTCTCCCAAACAGTTTTCAATGATCTACCTGGGGTTTGTGAAGGCATTCTCGCATGTAGGTAGATTCCTGAGGTTTTCATCTAATTTCCTCTTCTGATTTACGGCATCGCTGATATTTTGGGTCACGCCATTCCTTGAATCGTGTCTATTTTGGCTGGCGGAATTGTTTTCTGATCGCTTCGACTGCTCCTGGCAGTGTGGAGTCGTCAGCCAGGCTGTGATGAGCTGGTATTAGCCAATGCCGATACAGCAATTACTAGGATTGCAGCATATTCAAGAACAATGTCACCTCTCAATTAGATTAGATCACTAGTTGAAAAATAGCTTCCTGGGATTGTGTGGTAATGAAAATGTTATTTTATATTTAAATTTGAATATTTTAAAATGTTCAATTAGATAACTCATTTAGATTTGTGGAATAAAATAGTCAGTATTAATTAGAACATATTTCAATATTAGAAATATGTCTTCATAGTTATTAATTAAATAAATTAGAATCTATTGATATTTTTCTTCTTTGTATTTTTGATTAAATAGGACAATATTATCATTGATTTACTTGTCATTGGAACTATGGAATCAGAGACAGTGTATCTGATGTAACTGAACATAGATTCACAAAATAGGTAACTTTGATGACTGCTTCAGGATGTCATGTTTTCTGAGCATGACTTTTTACATTTCATCGTACTACTTTGTAGTAGTGTGATAGACATGCGAGCATGGGCTTTGAATGTATATAATTTATATGTGGATATTTAGCTCCAAAATCTAGAGTTTAAAAAAAAAAGTAAAACGAAATAAATCTATTTGGAGAAAAAAAACTAGTAAGTAGAGCTAATTTAAAAAAAATAATTAATAACTGACTAGGTCTATGTTTAAAAAAACATCACTAAGTAGAGCTCTGTGAAAAAACATCCAACCCAACAAAGTACTGGGCTATGTAAAAACAACAAACACAGTGTAACTACCATAATAAATCAAACAGGAGAAAACTGTTTTGAATTATTAGAAAAATATGGACATTGAAAATCATTTGTGTTCATATAATTAGGGGCAACCAAATAAATGTACAAAATATGGCTGTAAATAAAATGGTAAAAAAGTGAAGGAACAAAATATATTTTGTCCGAATAATTAGAAAATTACAATTTGAAAAAAAATGGTCATGTTTGTATTTTTAGGATCAGCCTTTTTTTTTTTTACTAGGGACAGCTTTGTATATTTAAATAACTATTTCATTTTTATATCTACAATCTGATCAGTATTGATAGAATGTGCTACCTGTAGAGTGGCAATGCAGATATCATCCTTGGTCAGTACCAGCTGGTGCTCACATGTTTACTGCAACATTCACCGTTACGGATGTTGCAGGTTTCCTCCTGCCCTAAACTGACAAGCTGTGATATAAGTGAAAGAATCTTGGAAGCGGCTCTAAACCCCAATTCAAAAATTATTATTTTTTAAATGCTCAGCAATCCTGAAAACATATAACACATGCACACATACATGCACTAGAGCTCACACACACTGCCACACAGCCCCTCTCACAGACTATGCCATGTAATGATAGCTATGTACAGATAACATGGATGTTCTCCCAAGTAGTAATAGTAGCCCTGCTGATTGTCCAGATTGTGTGTGTAGCTGTTTACATACAGAAGTCCTCAGAGCTTCTACCTCCACTGATAACATCATGTATGCCTGGACAGGAAACTGGGTACATTTGGCTGTTTTCTTGCTTTTTATTTTTATTTTTTTAAATTGTGATACGGAGACGAGTTCAAGATTATTGAAGGCACATTGATGCCGAGTTCCTTGAGAAGGTTCAAACTCTGACCTTTGGCTCCAAAGTATGATGCTCTACCACTGCTGTACCAACCAAATATTTGGGACTTACAAGCAACATTTCCCTACTTGAAACAGATGTTTTTTTAAACACTACATACCTACCCATCAAATTTAAATGGTTTGATTATAAGACAAACAAGAAGTACCAGTGGGTTATTTATATATTTGTTATCAAACCCAAATACTTTATCTAATAATGCAAGTAACATTGACCACGTGATTGACCAATACTATTCTACATAATTTTTGGAACCCCTGGATATGTAAATTTCCTGAACATGTCTTGAAATTAATACAAATTAATACAAAGTGAGCTGTATATGTTTTTCCTCATCTGTGCTGGGTTTATTGCCCCATAGTGGTAGTTGTGGAAGTAGTCTTATATTTTCTCAGCTGTTAATCATCATGGTGTGGCTGCTACCATTTGCTGTAGAGAAGAGTATCTGAGATAGCACGAGCCAATGCCAGCAGATGTTTTACCACCTGGGACAGGCGTTTACAAGGCCTCAAAACTAGAAATAAATCTCCTCAATGTCCACCAGGAAGAAATGCCGCAGATTTGAAGTAACTGTATGGAGACTTCTGTACTGGTAGGAGAGGTTTTAAATCATGTAACTCATTCTCACGTGAGCTTGACATCATTGCTTTAGCATTAGGGTTTTTCCCCTGATGCTAATTTGCCATAATGCCAGTTTTTCATCACCCTTAAAACTTTGACTTCCTCTCGCTCTCTCCAATTTATTTTGGCAATCTTTAACCCCCCTCCCCCCCTCCACCCCACCCCAAGATGGTCAACGGTTTGCATCTACATGGTGCATGGCTTTCTAACCTACCCACCCCTCATCCTCCCATATTAAGCACCAAAAACAACCCTACACATGTAAACAACCTACTGCCACTATTAATACTTCTGATTCCAATACTGTTCTTAGTTAGGAATGTATTAAATTCATCATCATCACTATGCAATCTGTAGTAAAGAAGTGAACATTACTTTTGATCATTAGTTTTGAACGTGTTGTAAACTTCCTGAAGTTTCACTAGTCCTCAGTTTTAGCATTCAGAATGTTTCAGGAATTACTAGTGCTTGTTTTTCTCACTGTTATCTCAATTATGCCATGATCAAAGTGGGAACTAATTAACCTTTGATCACTGTGAAGTAAAGTTTTTCGACTGAAATGAGCCTGTGATACATTGATCATGATGGTAGGACATTGGTCATGATGGTAGGACATTGATCATGATGGTAGGACATTGGTCATGATGGTAGGACATTGGATTCATGTTTTGAACTTTGTTGCAAGGATGGAACTGTGATGGTTTGGAGATCAATGGAAACTGCAAGGTGTAGCTGCCACAGTGGCTAACCATCGTCACACCTCGGTCATTGCTCTCTGGAACTAGGATTCAGATTTTCTCTTTCTGTATTTCTGTTGTTAACTTTCGGCCATTTATGATGATAATAATGTGAACATTTATATTGCGGCAAATCCACGCTCGAAAGTGTGCTCATAGTGCTACATTGATATGGACCTATTACTTGGACATGGTTAAGTTTGTATAATTTGTGTGTTTTAAATTTTATTTATTTATGAATTAATGATCAGTAAATCTCGTTCCATCTGTTGCCATGGTTATGCAGGTGTATTTGTATTATTTTGCTAATCTCCATCCAGTACAAGGAGTACTGCATTTGGTTATAACTACAAAGACATATAATTCTTACGTTGAGAAATTTTGAAGTGAAATGGATTGTGCTATCGTCATGCATGTGGTAACACTCTAAATTAGTGATCAAGGTTCACTCCTTAAATAATTCACTGGAAGTTCTTTTGAAGAATGTGCCGACACCTTTCTGCTTTCTTCAGGTAATCTTATCATGCTTACGAAAGTAGAACTGTGCGACACGTTGAATAAGTAGCCCTTGTACACGGCCAGTTCAAATATGATGATTATGCGAGTGTTTAACAAGTTGGAAATTATTCTGTTTTGCATAAAGAGACTTTTCCCCCTTGGTGATTCATTGATGGGGAATGGCATACACATTTTCATCCTGGCAAATTGTACAGGAAAGGAAAGTCTTAAGGTGATTCCAATATCATCTTCAATGAACGTGTAAGCTTGGTTGTAGAAATTAACAATTAAAACTTGTCAGTGCAACCACCAAAACAATTTTGCAAACTTGCCATATCATTGCTATGCCTTGACAACTCCATTTTGGGTTGTATTGCGATAGAATTGACACCACTGAATACTCTGTAGAGTCTAGGTATTCATGCTAATTTAGCATACAGGCAGCTGGACATGTATTTAATTTTTGTTGGCATGTTTTCACATTTTGACCTTGCAATGACCTTATAGGTAAAGCTCACATACTACCTCCGTGTCATGTGTATATGGGCCTTAAAAGCTGAACATATGCTGTAGCATGTCTAACATGCACAGATTTGTGGGGGCAATCAGTAAGATCACTGGAATGTAGATTTACTTTAACAAGGCATTTGGACTCCATACTTACAAATATTGTTTCTTAAGTTAGCTTTGGGCAATCGATAAATTAACTGAGGCACCATTCTGAAATGCCAGACCAAGGGCATATTTTCTGATAGTATTTCATTTTATATATGTGTAAAAGCATTATCTATTTAGTCATCTGTATGCTTTAGCTGTGGCCCATTCACAATGTGTGAAAGCTTAGACAACTAATGCAGCGTTATATAAATCCATGTCAAGTTATTGTGTTCAAATGATATGGATGGCCATTTAACAGGTATCCTAGAAGAATGTATGACTCAATCTGGTATCTAAGAAGTGGAGTTATGTTCACAGATTGTCACGCAACTTTACACCATTTTGTATTAATATATTCTCCTTCATGGGTGGTGAGAAACTTGAAGGTCATGAATGGTAGGAACTTTGTACCTGTTAGTAGTAATTGCATCTGGGATAATGATCCTAGAATCCTAGTCTTCAGGCTATGCTGGAGGTAATCGAACAGATCCAAGCAATAAAGTTTTTGCCCGTAGCATTTTTAGGAGATAAGAGCTGCTACTTATCAGTAAGAGTAATGAAGTGGCTGGAATAGGTCGCCAGTAGTGTACTGAAACACTGCAGTGATAGGATCTATATACTTCAGGTAGCAAACTCGGCTTTCCTTCAAGTGTGACTGAGTTCCAGGGCAAGACATGAGATGCACCTGCTACAAGGACATGTACCTTGTCTACAGGCTATCAGATGACCTACCTTGTCTATAGGCTGTCAGATGGTCTATTGTCTTCTGTGTCCATAGGCTGTCAGATGGTGCACCTTGTCTATAGTCTACCTTTGCTATCAGGGCTCACTTTAGCGAATAATTTGGGAGACATGGCGACGTAATTTTGCATTTGGCGACAAGTATTTCACTTATTTTAAGTGTTTCTGGTTCTTCAGGAGCCAATTGGCTCCTTGAAAAATTGTCTTTGAGGCCTGGCTATAGGCTGTTTGATGGTCTATACCTTGTCTATAGACTATCAGATAGTCTACCTTGTCTATATCCTGTCTGATGTTCTACCTTGTCTATAAACTGTTAGCTGATAATGAGAGGATTCAAGTTATTTATAACAGTAATTGTGTTCCTGACTCCAGGGAGAACCTCTGGAGCCAACTAGAGTAAGATTGAATGATTTATTGGGGTACTGATGATTTTGGCCTTATGAAATTGCCTTTGAAGATGAAATATAAATAAATAGTATGGCTACAGCATTCCTTGTGATAAGGACTCTGTTCCAGTAAAAGGGTTTTTGATCTTCTTCATGGTTTGAACACTGTACAAAAGTTTCACCTCATTCAATGATTCTTTGAATAAATTCCTTACATTTTATAGAACTGGATTAATTCGCTTTTGTCACATGTGATCAGATACTCGAGACATATCAAGTTTAAATTGTTTAAAATGTTTGAATTTGTGTCTAGCTTGTGTTCAACTATTCCTACCTCCATAAAGTAAGTTAATTTTAGTATTGAACTATCATTCAATTTCAACTGGGGACATTTTTATGCCTATATAGATGTCAATTATGTTATGTGCTTAACATTGAAATGGATATATCGCAGAGCAAAGCTAAGATACTGAAAGTAAATAGTATGGGGATACGCCATTGACCTTTACAAATGCTATCGACCTAAAAACTGACTTTATTTTATGTTTGCCCATATCCTGTTGACTACTGATGTAACTACTCCTGCTGTCGTACTCTGTACCAGTTCAGAGGAATCTGATCTTTCAAAACCTGCCGCCCTACGTTTGATGTTCTAAGCAAACCTCCTTGGTCATTAACATTATCAAGACGAAATGTACTGCAGGATGATAAATGGGGGGAAAATGTCCACTGTTTGCTTTGATATCTACTTAGAAATAACTAATAATGCACATCTGTTAGTGTGGTTGCTTGTTGTAGATCTCTGTGCTGAGTAGGCAGGTTATAATATGGTGTCCTTTGACCGTAGCTCTATCAGATTACTAATTTTAAGTATATGTCACCCAATATATGTCACACTGATACATTTAGGTCTAGTATCAATTATGTCCCTCTGCCAATAAAATTTGCTAATTATTAAGAAGTAGTTAAACATTCCAATTTTGTCAAAGGCAATGAACAGTTAGTGAAATTTGCTGCCTTATCACTGCATGAGCAATGGAAATGTGTTGCTTGAACGCAGTGATGTATTCATTGATCAGCCCATCAGATTACAATGTGAACGTGACTGTACAACCCATGTTTGTCAGACAACACGTACTGTATGGGGCATTACAATGCTGTACACAAACACAGATAGCCTAGTGGTGTGTACATGATGTGGGTGTGTGTACATGATTTGTATTGTGGCAAAATGTTCCTTGTGAATGGATTACTTGTTTACATTAGTCAACAACTTTTATGTTTGTTTGCAGTTGGAAGACCTTTCTATGAATAACTTGTGTGTGTGCACAAAGTGATTCCACCTACTGTCCACTGCTGAAAAGTGATTTGCTAGAGTAAGCCATAGATCACAGTATTTTGCCAAAATATGTTTCCACATTCCTCACATTTCAGGTTCTGCTACTTTACATTTCAAGCTGACTGTTGCATTGTGGTATCATCTATAGAACTAACTATAGACTAACTAACCTAATGAACATAGTTTTGAACAAGCTGCTTTACCAAGTTAGCATTGATGACTGTGAAGTTACTTGGAATTTTGATCAATCATTGAACCATGTTTTGGAATGGGTGTGCAGTGGAATTTGAAGACCTAGTTGTTCTTGAAGAGTTCTAGTTGACCTTGAAGAGTTCTAGTTGTCCTTGAAGAGTTCTAGTTGTCTTTGAAGAGTTCTAGTTGTCCTTGAAGAGTTCTAGTTGTCCTTGAAGAGTTCTAGTTGTCTTTGAAGAGTTCTAGTTGTCCTTCCAAAATTGCCTAATGTTCTGTTATTCCTTTTTAACCTTGCATATTGTGTAGCCATCCCTGCAACATAGACAAGAGTACTAGTTGGATATTCTCCGACCAAATACCGGTCAGTCTACTATCATCAGTATCTATGTTTCTTTGTATGTAGCAGTTTAACCTTTGTCCCAGGTTATCATGACACCATTTTACTTGTACTTTCCATCCCATGTCGACATGTATATACTGATTGTGTTTGCTATTCAACACTACATTTGTGATGGTACTAACTTTCCTTTGATTAGCACATGCTGTGGTGAATATTTTCATGGTTTCAGAACACAATGGCAATGGCAGGCTTTCTTTTAGTAAATGTCATCAAGATAGGACCTGGCATCATCAATATATCAGTCTCCTCTTAATGTGGATACTCTCAAAATATAACTCACACAAGTTGACAAATATGAACAGAATACATAATCGTTGATGTCTGTTGATTTCCTTGGTATGTTCTTAGATTACAGAGTTGACCTGCCCTACTTACACAGACATTGCGATATTGCTAGCATTAACAAACTTGTATGGTTAACAGAGTTGATGGGTAATATTATTTCGTTAGTAAGCAACATATGATTTCTGTGTCACTTTCAGTAGTGAAACATATTTTATTTGTAAATGTCTGCAGATTTAGGTCTAAGCACTTTAGTTGACTGTATATTGATGAAAAGCTATTTTATTAACTGAATAAATTATTGGAAATAGAAATAGAACCAATTTGGAATGCTTTTCTTTTATACAATGAAGTTGAAATAGCTGATGGATTTAATCATGAATACCGTTACTCTGTTAATTAATTAATTAATTAATTGAATGAAAGAAATTACTAGTAATGTTGAACATGTTGAACAATGAAGGGGAACAAATATTAATATAGAACAGAAGTGCAAACTTTGTAATTGTGGAATTTAGTAGAGTTGTTCCCATTGACATCACTATAAATGTTCTGCATGTCTAGTCAGGATAGTACTGTACCTCAGAGGTCGGAGATAAAACTTCGATGCTGTACAGGTTAGGGTCTGGGAAAACCATTCCAACACATGTGGGTCTGCCTTACATCTATAAAAAGCCCTTTGTGTGCAGTATTAAAAACACTGCATGGGCAAAACATTCTCCCTTTATCAATATCTTGTTTATTTTTTCATTGAGGAATAGCAATGATGCAGTCAAGATCGGGTCAGACATGGGTTTGAACATAGGTGCACTGTTTTGTGTCACAAACTCAACATGCTGTCTGTGTTTCCAGTTACTGACATGGTCATAATGGAAAGAACTAGATGAGCAAGTTCGATATTTTCCTCACTTTAGCCATTTTCTGTTCATCAGTCTATAGACTATATTGATTACTTGGAATGAAAATGTTCGCTTGAGTTGACGGACAGAATCATATTGAAATAGTGTTCAAGTATGTGACTATCTTTTTCGGAAAACGAAGGAATTTATCCCTCTATCTGCAAACATCGTCTTTTGTAAGTGTACCCTGTGTGATATTATAAAGATGATGATCATAAGCATATGCTTGTATATATAGCATCTACTACAGCTGTAGCTTTTATGTGTATTTATAGCAGTATTCTACTGTGGTAGCATTGGCGTGGTCTTAAATATAGCAGTATCCTACAGCTAGCATCTGTTCATGTTACAACAGTATCATAACAAGAGTAGGGGGTGAATACACAAGTACTAGATCATCTTTCTTCCTCAAGTGTGTACCATAATTACACACTGTAATGTGTTACCTGGCATTCCTGCTTTCTACGATATCCTGACGATATTGTCAGTACTCTATCTGCCAGTACATCCAGGCTGTATCCCTCCACAGACCTGATCCAAGTCTGATATTGATAATGTTACACGTGTATCCACTCATGTCAGGGGAAAGGTCTGCTAGGTTTCTCTAGTCGATATGTACATAATATTTCTCAGTACTGGTGTCATTTGTTAACCTTTTCCTGCAGGTCTTCCAACAAGTACATTGTATTGGTAATAGAGCATCTATTTATGGCTTTTACTAGAATGCATCTATTATAAGCTTTGGCTATGACTATATATATTCATTTTTACTCTGAAACAAATGCATTTATTCATGATTTAGTTATCATTGGTTTATTGAAAGTAAAATTGAGAGTTCAGCTAATTTCTCGGGGTTTTTTCCCCTTCTATTTACGAATGTTGTACTTGTTTTACTGGAAAAAGTGTCATGAACATAAGGAAATTGTGTTAAATTGTCTGATTCTTTCTGTGGATTTTCAGTTTGAGGTTAAATATAGTAATACATGTGCTTTGCAGATTACCATGCTGCCAACTGATTTCGAAAGCTGTGCTACAATTCTCACCTTTCATAGTGTGGTGATAATATATAAATTGCTTTTGAAATTGGATTTTAAAATTTCTTTAATAAACAGATTATTGTGGTTACAGTGTGAAACAATATACATTGTGTTATACATAGACTCTGATTTGTAGTGCACGTTTCTACAGTCATGGATACAATTAATGTTCTTTAAAACCTGTATGAAAGCACTTAACATGCAGGTTACGTAGATAGCCTTACAACATTCTGACATAACTGACAATTTGTTGAATTATGATTAGGCTGCTGACAGACTGCTCAGATAATTATGTTAAGAAATTTACATGTGTACCTCGCCTGTCAGTGACTGCACATAATACATTATCTTAATTGGCCGGTAGCCTGCATGAGAGTACGTACCTGTGTGTAGAGTGCTGTGTTAGATGCAGTGGAGGAAGTGATGCAATCAGATCCATGTATTTACCCTCCTTCCTGCTTTATTTAATCCCACACCAGAAAGAAGCGAGTTGAATTTCTAAATTGTTTTAACAATATTTCAACAATATCTCATTTATTGTGGGAGGAAAGCCTGTTAACAAGAACGTGTGTAATGGTAAAGGCCACGACTAGCATAGATATATCAATACCAAGGATGACTGCACACTATGTATACAGCTATAGACCAGACATTTCAATATTACAAGCCTGTCAAAATTAATCTCTGACTATGGAAAAGATACTTTGCTACTATATAGAAGAATATTTGTTAAAATAGGTAAATGTGAAACAAATTAAATCTATATTGGTATCTGTGTACTATTTTCAAACTCCTAATTATAACTTGCTTGTTGACCATGTTTTCTGCAAATATCTACTTTCCCCTCCAGTTTATTAACATAAGAAATTATATAGAATATGAACATAGCAAACTGTCAATTTAACTACATTTTTGGAAATATTGCCAAAGTTTCTCAATAATTGTTTTGGCTTGTACCATGATGCTAACAAATTTAGATTAAGTAAATGCTTCACCATGTGAGGACACACAGCATGACCTATTCAAGATGTTGCAAGCATGAGTGGCACATTGAGCTAGTACATAAGTGAATTATACTTGTAGCTGGACCCACCAACACACAGCTTTTGTGCAGCAGCTTACAAAGAATGTGGGATCGTCCTGCGAGATCATAAATACACAAAAGCAAAATGTCGCTTCAGAAACAGTCGGAAATTGTGAAATACATAATTTCTAAACCAGATATGTCAAACTGGAGAATCTAGTAGTGCAGAGACAGTGACAACAGTGATGGAGAAGTAGCCACAATGATAACATTCCTTCCTCATCACTTTGTTGATGGTCAATCCAGGCTTATTATAGAAGTGCACAAGGAAGGAAGATGGTCTAGTTTTAGCATGTGTTTGCCTGCATAGTGCAGGAGAAGTCCCCACTGCTGGGCTGTACACAGTAGTCGAAGGCCAGGCATACCTGGAATGCTGTGAAACAAACAGCACAGTTGATGGTGCGGCCCACATAGGACTGCACTGTTCCTGCTCGGCTGGCTATGAGAGGAACCCATGTTTATTTGTGTAGTTCACATCACTGGCTCCAGGGGAGGTGGAGGAAGGCGATTGCACTGAGCGCGTGCTGAAGTTACTGTATCCAATAGGACAGAAGGGATGTGAGCAGAGAATAGACTGGCGGCAGTCTATCAAATATTAATTATAGTATTTTCTTTCTGAATAAGCTACTTGTTAATTTCCTTAATGAACAAGAGACACACACATTCTGTATTATTTTTAATGTCGATTTAGAGTTGATTTTAATTATTATTATATTTTTTTTTTCAACAAAGATATTTATATTTTTTGAACTGTTAGAGCACACACAGATGAACATTTACATTGATGAGAATGATTGTGCTATTGCCATGTCAGCCCCTCAGATGCTCTTATGATAGTTTGCATACATTATTTTTACTATATAAAAACATCCCTTAAAAATTCCAAATTCAGAATGAATCTTGTGCAATTGAAAAGCTAGGAATTTTTTAACATCAACACCTTTATTACATATGCTGGTTACGTGAAATAAGTTTGTTATTGGGTTTGTGTTGAAATGATAATAGTCTGCAGAAATACTTGAGATTACACTCCTTGTGTCATTGCTATCAGATGTTGTGGATGAGTCTGGTAACACTATACCCTGACTGTCAGTTCATCACTTTTATGGAGGAGTGTTGATGTATTTAATATCACTGAAATAAGATTTATAGAGGATCTTCTTTGTTCACAGCAATTCTATTTCTTAAAACATTTTATAATGTATTGAACTTGCCCAATTTTTCAAAGGTGGGAGCATTTTTATTACATTGTTACATTTTGGTTTATGTTTTACATGAATTGCATTCAAGTTATATTTTGCTTTAGCAATTATGTGTTATAGTTTTCCAGTAGGAAACAAATGTTTTAGTATGATAACTTTCAAATAATCCGATAATTCAATTTCCAGTATAAAGTTGGCTTTAAAAACAAGTCCAGCAATAGAACAGTGTTCACTGCGTATTTGGGAACCCATAGTTCACTGTGTATTTGTGAACCCATAGTGAACCAGAATTTTTAATGAGACCCTGTGATCCTCGTTAAACAACTTGCGGTGCATACTTTCCTAGTTAATATTGCTTATTACAGCTTTGTGCTAAGTCTGACAGATGCAGAGTCAATACAGTGTTAGCTCTCAGTATTTGGCTGCAAAATAGTCTGCATTTCCTGCAGGTTTCCACCCTTTGATCACAGCCCATCCACACACAGCAGTGCCACATGCTCCTCAAATACTCGGCAGATTCTGCACCTTCTACTCGGAACACACCAAAAAAATGTCAAAATTTCAATGTTTCTTGAAATAATATCCTATTTGCTATTACAGATTGGCCATGTGTGTACATCTCCAACTAATTATCAGTAGTGAACACAGCGAATGTACACTCTTGTTGATACAGTGTGTAAATAGCAGTAACAGGCTAACAGAAACTGAAGAGATCTGTGAGCTGTGTCCTTATCCTTGAGCACACAGAAACTACTATTGTATAGAAACATTTCCATCAAGGAATATTTTCATATGGACATGCCCGTAATTATAGTAAGTGTTGGTGAATCTCAGAATGAGATAATTACTTTGTGTCTTTTGATGTACCGTACCTGGCTTGGTTCAACTGACGTGGTGCTGGTTGGTGGATAAGTGACAAAGTCTACTCGGCTTGTTACTATGGTTACTCTATGGCAAACACCAACATTGGCACCAGTCGGGGAAACACCCAGGATCTCGGCAGAAACACCCAGGATCTCGGTAGGACTGCTCCAGACAAATTTAAATTGGAGATGATTGGAAAATATTTGTTCACCTGAGATGGATAAGAAGTACAAGTGTTCCTGCCAGACTTACCTGTGTCTTGCTAAGACAAACACGAGGTGGTAACCTGAAGACTGCCATCACTAGGTGGTAACCCGAACACGGCCACCACTGGGCGGTTACCCGAACACGGCTACCATAGTAGTAGATCTGAGAGCCTATGCTGCTTGGCTTCACTCTCTTGTATGATGCTGTTTGATGTCGGACACAGTCGAACTGATAGTAGAACATGTGGTAGATGGTAAAGAAGTGAGAAGAATTGATGGAATATTGAAAATGTCAGTTCGCTATCAGTTTCTGGATGTTCATCTGGTTGCATTGGTTATCATGTAAACAACACAGTTATTGAATTAAGGAATTTGCGGCATTTTCTGTGGCTGCTGGCAATGGTTGTCGGTTATTAAGTTTTACCCATGAAGTTAGATTGACAACACTAGATAGGGTATGTGACAATATGTTGATCTTCATAATTCATTCCAGATGCAATATGGTTACTCTATAAATCATAACAATTGTCAATATTAATGCCCATAAAGATGTCAGCATGTTGATGAAAAAAGTGATAAAAAAAGTGAGAAAGGATCACTATCCATCGAAACTAGACAGAAGTCCTCGATTGAAATGCATCCCAAAGAATCTGGTCTCGGAGAAGATGACCTTTCTGAATACACTAAAGTCAGTAAAGCAGTGTACTTTGTCTAATGACTTATCACCATGATCACTTCTGTGTTTATAACAGGGATGTACCCAGTAGAGAGATATAGATTACTGGTTAGTTCTTGTGCTGCCACCTACTGGCAGGGGATCGCTAACACAATACCACCAGACTATTGCTACTCTGACATAATCAATACTCTACAGTTTATGTCTGCTTACAATTAGAGGTGTGAAGATTTATCGATATCCTGAGAATGATGATACCTGACTATCCCAATATTTGTATCCACGTTTTGTTGGATGTCACTATTTATCTGATGTACTAATCCTAATAATATACATTGCTTTTACAGCAAAGGATTAAGATATTCCATTAATTTTATCTTCCCTGGTACAATACCTAGTATGTACCTAATATATTACCACTGTGGATTCTGAGCTTGTTTTGTGTTGAAATTAAACTTGGTAATACCTTGGAGGAAGGATGCATGGCTAAATGTCTGGAATTGTTTGGAATCGATGACTAAGTAGTGATAACTAGCGTCATCCTCAGAAAGTCGATAGATCTGTTGCCATCTCTTTCCCAGCTAGATTTCACTACTAGTTCACAGTTATGGAAGAGCTTTGTCTCGGAACTTCGTCTCGGAGCTTCGTCTCAGAGCTTCGTCTCAGTCTGTTTAATCTTACAAGTCACCAGATTCTAACTTGTACAGTGATATACATTCTAGAGCTGCAATGAATACACCTAGTGGCGAATCCGATACGTATCACGAAAATGTGGTGCAGAATACGAATAATTATTCGTGAATATGATCGTCGCAAATCAGTGTTAATCACTCTCGTGAATATGAAGAATTATAATACAATGAATGAAAAACAGTAAATTAAGCAAATAAATCCTATTCTTTAATCAGCTGGCAATCAGTGTTGATACAAAACTTTGAGATGCTCAAGGATTTAACTTTTCCCAAATGTCAACATTCCATGAAATAAAGTGAAACTATTTGGCCAGTACATCTTTTGTATTGCTGGGGGTACTAATTTATTGTTATACGTTGAAATACAGAAGATATAGATATTTTAAACTGTTACAGAGAATCAGTTCTAACAACTTCCATTAAAATAAATCCAGACAAATAAATTCATGTATTACTTGTAAATTGAAAGAATGAATGCTACATATTCTGAAATTTGTGGTTAGTAACCCACACAATCAAATTACTGATGACGTGTACTGTGATTGAAAATTGAACAATACTGCCAAAGTGTTTTAATTCACAGTAGTATCTATTCTAGTAACTACATTCCTCATTTGTAAATATATTTAATACTTTGGAAACTTAAGATCCTTCCAATCTACGGACTTATATTTATGAGTCAGACACATCAGCCATGCTGAGAAATCCCTAAGACAGTCCGGCAAAGATACCAGGAAGTTACCGGATTTAAAATTGCTTTGGGGAAAGCGTAGTTTAAAAATTTAATGAATAACTATACTATGATCATACTTATTGAAAAAGAATTAGCACACAGCTTATGCATCCACATCTAAACTTATATCCACGTAGGCCTATGCATAAACTACTAGTACAGTACTGACAAATACCATTTTGACCCTCTAAACAAACTTGTTTACGCTGAACGGTGTAGACCTCTACCCTTTTGTTGATTGAAGGTTGATGAGCACACGTGCAATCTTAAAACAATAAATACTGCTACTAAACATTAGAAAAAGAGTGATAAACCTTGTTGAATAGGTCTCGCATAAAAACATTAATGGGTCAATATTCGGTGTACCGAATACGTGAGTGAATTGTTGCAGCTGTAATAATTAATAGCCCCGATTCAACATGACGATCATAGCACTACGAGTCTTAACGTGCTCTCTTAACGCTATAATTGTGAAACAGTACCCTGATTTGCTGATCTCCTATGTCCACGATTATATCTGCCCTGTTACTGTTAACTTGACAGAAATGACTGCCATGTACATATACTGGTCTGCAGATATAGAATGTCCTCACTGTCAGCATTTTTGTCTTGGCAAAAATGTATTTAGTTATCTTTATCAGGGAAAGGGCATATATTGCCAGATATAGCTATTTATCCAAAATATGTGACCATTCTAGCGATTTGGTTGGTCGAGAGATGTCCTGGAAAAACTTGTACACTCCGGTTTGGCCGTAGTTAATAGTTGTGACCTCATGATCACTGTGACATCATAGAGGTGGCCCTCGACTGGCACGTTAGACAGACATTTTGCATGGATATTCACAAGATCGCTTTCTTTAGAGTATATAGATCTATCATGATTTTGGATAAATTCGTTACCAGCCTGATTTCCGGGGCATACAGGATTTTAGGAAATTTCTTGTACACCGCTCAGCCTTCTCTCTCGGGGTATATGAGATATTTTGGCTCGTAAAAATCTGTACACCCTGGAAATCATGCTCGTAACTAATATTACCCCCAAAACACACACACTTTCTGTTTATTGTGCTCGTGTTCTAATGCAACTGATCATTACACTGCCTGTACGTTACAGGGAAGTAATCTGTTAGGAGTTCAGTCCCTTGGACTGGTTCATACATATCACTGTACGTTTCTAGCATAGGGAAATATGTTTAGTGTGTGTGTGTGTGTGTATGTATGTATGTATGTATGAGGAGACATTACATTATTTAAAGTTGAGATTGTTATAAAAAAATATTGGTCTGATAATGTTTCTTATTTTATTTCAGATTCCTTTGTAAACAGCCAAGAATGGACTTTGAGCCGATCAGTCCCAGATCTCAAGCTGGTAAGTTGAACATTGCCATTTTAGCAAATGTAAACAACTTTTTAAAAACTTTTCATCACACCTTGTCATTAAATTACAACTTGGTATCTGTGACGTGAAGGGAAAGAGACAGAATTGAAACATTCGTTCAACACAGCATCACAAGATTGCTAAAATGTTCTTATCTGATTCCAAATTTGCAACTGGAATTACGAACCTTGGTATTCATGCAACAGACACTTGAGTTTAACATATATATAGTCACGGACACCATATCTTTTGGTTTTGCATATTTTCCCCATTATTACCACTCCTGATCATTTATACATTCTTGACAATTATCATGTAATTATTGCCACACATTAACATTGTTGTGATTAGCTACCACCAGATGACATAGCTGAATCATTAGAGATAATTGTATGGCATTTGATGCACTCAGCAGTGTGTGGGAATTTAAGATTGGAGGCTGTTCTAAAACCTTTTGAATGGTTTCAGGGTATTCTTGGAAGCGTACAAAGTGGAAAGTCTGCACTAGTCCACCGATACTTGACTGGGTCGTACATGCAAGAAGAATCCCCAGAAGGTAAGATAGAAAATAATTTTACCAAGTCATTCAGCCTGGTTGAATATATGAAAATTAACATGGGAAGTTTAATACGAGTGCTGCATCAGTTTCTCAATCAAATATTTACTGATTCTAAAAGATTGTTATTTTGACCTTGGAAGGGGCGCGTGGTAACGCATGGCAGAATGCTGAACTTCATAGCCAAAGGTTCCATTTTCAAATCCCGCCCATGGCCCCCACCAGGCATCAATGTTCGCGAAAGTTGCCTTTCTGACACGATATTGATAGGATGCGCTGTCTGTAGAGTGGCAATGCAGTTATCATCCTTG
>JAUTBT010084625.1:0-12169 GCA_032361225.1 Lepetodrilus schrolli | reverse complement strand
TCTCCCCTCTCTCTTTCTCTCTCCTCTCGCTCTCTTTCTCTCTATCTCTCTCTCTCTCTCCCCTCTCTCTTTCTTTCCTCTCTCTCCTCTCTCTCTCTTTCTGTATCTCTCTCCTTCTCCCTCTCCCCTATCCCTCTCTCTCTCTCTCTCTCTCTCTCTCTCTTTCTCTCTTTCTCTCTCTGTGCCAATTTTCACTGTCTTTCAGAGATCTACCTGTAGATTTCAAAGTCAACACCTCATTTGCATGCTATTTTGAAGACCAATTTGTCAAGCGCAGTATTTGTATACTTGTGTCACGTTATGTTATACACTGTTGTACTTGATTCTTATCGACTGTCGACATAGATGTGTGATAAGCACAACATTGTCATGGAACAGCTTGTGAAAGTCTAGCACCACCACATTTTCTGACCTGAATGTATTTTGGACATTTATCCACACGGTCAACGAGCACAGAGCAATAAAGTCTAGTAGGATGTATGGTTGGAGCCAGTGTGTGCTTGTAATACAACTGACCTTATCAAACCATTTAATCTGCTATAGCAGAATTATCCTTTCATAACCAGGGCCATTCATGAATTTGAGAGTGTGTATATAAAATCTTACTGAAAGGCAGGGCATAGTATGTTTGAGTTTTCCTGAATACGAGTATCATAATAGTTAAATCCACAAGTAGTGACAGTCAATACCCATCACCATTTCACCATTAATAGACCAATATTTGTCTATGAAAGAGTTAATATTTTCAATAAAATATTATCATAACCATTATAAAATATGAAGTTTCAAATCTATAGACATGGTCATATGTTTTTCTATACCTAGATTTTACTATCATGCCACGCTATAGTTACTGTTATTATAGTGTGTGGTTTTTTAATGACTAATTTATCAAATATGTCAATGATATCTATGTATTTTAGAGTTTTAGAATGTTTTTCAAGAAGTTTAAAACTTGGTTTTCTTGCGAATTGACAAAACATTTGTAAGTTTGTTGTTTTCCTGCTAAGATGCATGTAGATCTAACGGTCCCATAGAATGGTCTTCTTACCTTACAACTAACAGACCCTTGAAGCTAACTATTATGTGATGTTTACAAATCTGGTTGCATTCCATTAATTCACCGATATAAGCTCTGTTCCAAAAGCGCTTATGTCTTAATCTACGTACACAATGTAAAACTGCTGGTGTGTTGGCAATAGAACAAATAGTGAAATTGAGCTCTCTCAGATCATTGTCAAATTAATGCAACTAACAAGGGACGTAGGAAACACCAGTGTTTTGTGATCAGGGGGTCCCCCACAATAATGGATGGTAAACATACACATGAAAGGTTGACCACTGAAAATGACCACCCATAGATCCGCCTATGATGCCCATCAATCATGTATATATGAAAAATGGTTGTAAATTTATCAAATTTAGATTCACAAGTTAGCATGTCATATGTTAAATTAATTTATCACATAACATAGGAGTTTGGGAGTGCAATAAACCCATGCTATAAATATAAATTTTTCACTAGTGCAATAACACAATAGATTTTCATAATTGTATTCATACGCGATATCAAAGTCTTTTTGGACCTCTTTTAGAACTTCTTCTTGGGACTCAATTCGCATAATATCAGTTTTGCCAACTCATTTAATAAATTCAGTATTATATGACCACTCATATAAGATCACGCATATAAGATCCTTTGTGTGTTGTGTTATGTCTCGGCCCAATAAAAATAAAACCAAATACAAAGAGCTCATTAAAATTATTTTCTATAAATGATGAGGTTGTTAAAATTGCATGACAATAATCCACCTGTCACTAAAGTTTAATGACGCTAAGATTTTATGATTTACAGTATATAATTCCCTGGTTCAATGATGTATGTATATGAGAAAGGCTGAGTATCTATCCATTACTGAGAGGTATGAGGCCCTTCTTCAACCTAAAATAGTGAATTAAAGTGCATTTAACAACATTGCACTCATCGTTAGTTTGTGTTGTATCCCTAGTAACCAAAAACAACTAAAATAGATAGTTTTCCAAAATGAATATTGGAAGTTTTCCAAAATGAATATTGGAAGTTTTCCAAAATGAATATTGGAAGTTTTCCAAAATGAATATTGGAAATTGTTGGAGTCTCATAGGGAGCCTCAATTCTCAATGCCATTTTGTTCACAGTCTGCATTTACATGCATTTACAGTCTGCATTTAATGGGTGCTTTTCACTGTTTCAAGGGACTAGATGAATTGATATTTGTTTTCTTGTAGCCTGCTTAGCTCAGATGGTAGAGCATAGGATTCACAATCAGAAAGAGTGAGTTCGATCCTGACTAATGTCAAGATATTTTATGACCTGGAAGTAATGGCTGTTTGATCAACACATGTCGAAAACTCAACAATACTACGACACACAACTCTACAATACTAACATACTACTCTAGTAATGGACATATTTCCAATGCTATGTTCTAATAATGAGTCGCACAACTCTCCAATACTGAGAGTTAATGGACAGATTTACAGTGCTAAAGCGGAGCAACTGTATTTTAACTGTTGATGTTCCAGGCATATCTGCGGGAAGGCGTGGCGCTCAAGCACCTCAGTCAGCATGGCGAGGCACTGGCAGCGTTTGCAGCTGGTCTGGCACACGAGCCCAACAACAGTACACTCCTGGCTGAACTGTCTCAGACGGCCGTCAGATCTCCACTCAAAGGTCAGTACTCTTCACCAGGCCAATGCTATTCTGTATGTAGCGCCCTGGATGGCAACTTATGATCCCCATTGAGTCGAGAAGGAAAAAAAAATGATATTCATAATGCATAACTAATTAATTCATCATCGCGTATGTCTGAAAGAATCCCACTGTGATGTGAAACAATAAGTCACTCAGTCACCCGCAGTGCCAGCCGGTGCTCACAGGTTTACTGCAACATTCAGCGCTATGGATGTTGTGGGTTTCCTCCTGCCCTAAACAGACAAGTCGTGGTATAAGTGAAATAATCTTGAAAGCAACTCTAAACCCCAATTCAAAAAAATGTTAAATAATTTTGCTACCGTTCTTTATGTTCTCAGAGAAGTTGGCGCCGACCCTGCTACAGCTGGAAAAGCTACGGCTGAACCGAAGTCCGTTTGTCATCATCTCTGTGATTGGCCAGGAACTGCTGGCCGCGGGGAACTACGAGTCGTCAGTGACCATGCTGGAGTCGGCGCTGGTCATTGGCACCTGCAGCCTTAAGCTGAAGGGCTCCGTGTTCTCCGCGCTCAGCAGTGCCTACTGGGCCATGGACAATATGGACAAGGCCATCTACCACATGCAGCAGGACCTGTCTGTGGCCAAGGCTCTGGGTGAGTTGACCTCACCTCATACTGACTTCACAAAGATTAGATCTTCTGTGCAGGTGGTAATGCAATGGTAAAACATTGGACTTTGGCGACACCCCCTCCCCCCAAATAAAATTTAAAAAATAAAAACAAACAAAAACATCTGCATTTCATGAAAGGGTTGTACTGGTAGCCTGGAAATAGAAGAATATGTCATTTCTTGCTATTGTTAAAATCATAATATTTCCCTTGATCAAGCCCATACCAGCTGGTGTGAACAATATGATAGATTTATGGTGAAGATAATTTATTGATGGTCAACAAACATTTGGTAAATTTACAATGTAATTTTATGATCTATGTTCTTCACACCTCCCCTAGCAGATTTCAGCTACTTCAGATTGTTGATATCTGTGCATGGTATCTGTTGCAGGTGATCAAGATGGAGAGTGTCGTGCCTACGGTAACCTGGGGTCTGCCTACTTCTGTAAGGGCCACTACAAGGAGGCTCTCTCCAACCACCGCTATCAGCTGGTCCTGGCCATGAAGCTGAAAGACCGCGACACAGCTGCCTCATCTCTCAGCAGCCTGGGCCACGTGTACACAGCCATCGGGGACTACCCAAACGCCCTCAACAGTCACAAACAGTGCGTGCTACTCCTGAAGCAGAGCAAAGACAAACTGGCCGAAGCCAGGGAGATCGGAAACGTTGGGGCGGTCTATCTGGCCATGGGGAACTTCCACAGTGCCGTGGAGTGCCACCAGGAACACCTGAAGATCGCCAAGGAGATGAAGAGTCATGTGGAGGAAGCTCGCGCTTACAGCAACCTCGGCAGTGCCTTTCACTACAAGAGAGAGTACCAGAAAGCCATCACGTTCCACAACAGTGTGTTGAAGATAGCCGAGGACAGGGCCGATCTGACTCTAGAGGCACGTGCTTACGCTGGTTTGGGACACGCGGCCAGATGTGTGGGAAATACCAATCAGGCCAAAGGCTTCCATGAAAAACAACTGGACAACGCGTTGAAGACCAGAGACAGAGTTGCCGAGAGTCGTGCGTGTTCAAATCTCGGGATTATTTATCATCAAATGTCTGAGTATGATGCTGCTCTGAAGCTTCATGACAACAATTTGCGTATTGCTAAAGCTCTGGGTGATAAGGCAGGGCAGGGTAGAGCTTACGGTAACATGGGCAACGCTTACAGTGCTTTAGGGCAGCATGAACTGGCTGTGAAATATCACAAGCTTGAGTTGACTATAGCATCTGAAGTGAATGACAGACACTCGGAGGGTTCTACTCATGGGAATCTCGCTGTAGCATATCAGGCATTGGGTCTGTACGAAAATGCACTGCAGCATTATTTGTCTCATTTGAACATTGCCAGAGAACTGAAAGACACTTCGAGCGAAGCTAGAGCGCTCAGCAACTTGGGCAACTTTCATTCTGCTCGTGGTGATTATACCAGTGCCTTGGCATTCTATCAGCAATACTTGAACTTATCTCAAGAGCTCCATGACATGGAGGGAGAGAGCAAAGCCTGTTTCAGTCTGGGGTATGCTCACTATTCTCTGGGCAACTATGAAGAGGCTGTGCGCTACTACGAACAAGATCTGTCACTTGCCAGAGAGATGAAGAACAGACTGTCCTTAGCCAGGGCCTACTGCAACTTGGGTCTGGCTCACAAGTCTCTCAAGAACTTCAACGATTCCTTGGAGTGTCAGAAGAAGTGTTTAGGCTTAATGGATGCCTTGAGAAATACTCCTGGGAAGTTCCGTGCTTTGGGCAACATTGGTGACCTGATGCTAAAGACTGGAGACACAAGTGAAGCTATTAAGATCTACCAGCAACAACTGAAGCTGGCCAAGGACGGGCAACACCAGGACCTTCTGGCCACGGCATACGGCTCTCTAGGAGTGGCTCACCGTATGATTAGTCAGTATGACAAGGCGCTGGGCTTCCATACCCAGGAGCTCAACATTAGACAGGAGACCAATAACATGAAGGGGGAGTGTCGAGCCCACGGAAACATGGGGAATGTCCACATGTCACTGGGGAACTATATAAATGCTTACAAGTGCTACGAGGAACAGCTGGAACGCAGTCGTGAGTTGCATAACAGTGAACTGGAAGGCCAGGCTTGCGGCAATCTCGGGATCACCAAGTTGAACATGGGACAGTTTGAAGAAGCTATAGGATTGTTCGAGGAACAGCTGGCTATGTTGGAACAGTCCTATGGGGAAATATCCATGCGTGATCGAGGCAAGGCTTTCGGTAATCTCGGGGACTGCTATGAAGCACTCGGAGACTATGAAGAAGCCGTCAAGTGCCACGAGCAGTTCCTGGCTCTGGCTCAGCAGACGTGTAACCTCCCGGAACAAGACCGGGCTTACAGGGGACTGGGCAATGCTCACAGAGCCATCGGAAACCTGCAGCAGGCTCTGGTGTGTTTCGAGAAGAGACTTGTGGTTGCCCACGAACTCAACAGCAATGCAGCCAAGGCTTCTGCCTATGGGGAGCTCGGCTGCCTGCACAGTCTGCTGGGGAACTTTGAGCAGGCAATATCATGTCTGGAGCACCAGTTGAACATCTCAAAGGTGATGGGGGACGACCAGTGTGAGGGCGACGCTGCCTGTGGTCTGGGCGGAGTCTACCAGAACATGGGAGAGTACGAGGCAGCTCTAGAGTACCACCAGATGGACCTGCGTCTAGCAGAGGCCACCAACAAGACAGCTTGCCAGTGTATGTCATCACATTGATATTTTATGAGCTGTTCTATTAATTAGAAAAATGTGAACATGAATTACAGTGTTCAAACTATTAACAGGTTTCAGTTAAGGTATTGATTACATTCTGCTTGGTCTGGCTCAAAGATTACAAAACATTTTTGAGTGCTATTTCATGTGGTTTTGTTAACAAATCCCTATATATAAATTCCCGCTGTGATGTAAAACAATAATTCACTCACCCCATATATAAAATTTTATCTTGCATATGGAATCGTACTAAAATTTATTTGTAATCTCGGGGACTGAATACATTGTGCAATCATGTTGGGGCTGAAATGTGAACATGTCCAAATTTTGCATTAATTTCATAATTTCATAATGTTCTTTTAAATATCAATTTCACATCTTTGAAATTTTTTATTTTAGATGTCACACAAATAACTGTTAGACCTGTTTAATTATTCCATTTTAGATCATTAGTGTAAATTGTGTCTGATGTTAACTTTACTGATGTTGCAGGTCGTGCCTATGGTAACCTGGGTCTGTCGTACGAGTCTCTAGGCAACTACCAGGAGGCTGTCAAATACCAGGAACAGCATCTCAGTATTGCTGCCCAGATGAATGACAGGGTGGCCAAAACACTGGCGTACAGCAGCTTGGGTAAGAATTTTTTGCTACATGTCTGAGTTGGACAATTGAGGGCATGAAAATATAAGAACACGCTATTGTAATTTAGAAATAGATCACATAAATGTTTTACAATTGATAGGATTTTAACAATTGATGAGTTTTTACAATTTCTCCTGCTCATTGTATCAGTTTCTCATTGAGCCTATACTGACCAACATTTTGCACAGAACAGTCGTAGTTACAATTGATTGTAAGTAAAAATTCTGGACCCCATTCCAAGTGTAAGTCCATTGCATAAAACAATTTTATCGCTATCATACTTGAGAATATGGTTAGCTGAAACTATTGTAGCAGTCAAAATGGACTTACACTTGGGTTACAGAATTTTGACTTACAATCAATTGTTGCTACAACTGTTCTGTTCAATGGGCCCCTGGTCAGATACAACCATTACCATATTTTATCCTGGAATGATGTTGAATTCACACTGACTGCTTGTACACTGTCACTGTTCTATCCACAGGTCGAGTGCACCACTCTCTGGGCCAGCACGAGAAGGCTGTCCAGTACCTGGAGCAGGGTCTGCAGATCGCTGAGCAGCTGAGTCGGCGCGAAGACGAGGCCAAGATCCGGCACCGCCTGGGACTGTCACTGTGGGGGGCGGGGCTTCTGGAGGAGTGTCAAGGGCAGCTGTACCGAGCCGCCGACCTGTTTGAGATGATCCGGAGAGAGTCACAATGTGGCAGTGACTACAAGCTGTCCCTCTTTGACCTTCAGACTGCTTGCTACCAGTCTCTACAGGTAATGGGGACATACTGGATTCTTTGATTACTCTTGTGTAGGGTCATTAATGTATTAACTACATTGACTTTTGTATTGTTATAAAATGATGATGTAATTTCAAAATATGTCCAACTGACATCTACACTGGGGATTGTGTGGTAGCTCAGTAGAGTCAAAGGTCCTGAGTTTTAACCTTTTCTGGAGCCATGGCATCAATATTCGTAGAAGTTCCTGAAGAAAGTATAGAATTATGTGCTGTCTGCAGTGATCATCCTTAGTTCCTCACTACCTGCTGGTGCTCACAAGTTTGCTGCAAAGCTTTGATTCTACAAGTCTTGCAGGGGTCCTGCTATTAATTGACAAGCTATAACATAAGTGAAATAATCTGGAATCTGCCTCTAAATTCAACAAAAAACTGTAATATGAAAAAATATGGAAAGTGGCTCTAATCATAAATTTGTAAAAATAAAAAAAATAAAAAAATCTACACTGTTGCCTATACTGACATTTATTTCTCCCATGCCAGAGAGTCCTGGTTGACCTAGGTCGTCAAGAAGAGGCCCTTGCTGTGGCTGAGAGGGCCTGCACACGGGCCTTCATTGACCTCCTGCTGGAGAGGCAGGCTGGGTCTGCAGGCCTCTTCAATGGCACACCCATGGACCTCTCTCCCAGCACCATCGAGCAGATCAACTCCACCATCAGCAAACAGAGAGGCATTGTCCTGTCCTTCTCCATAGCAGCAGGATTCCTGTACAGCTGGCTGCTCACACCAGAAGAAGGTTAGATAAATGTCATTGAATGCACTATCAATGACAGTTGCATCGTTATTAGAATTAATTATTATTTTAGAATTAATTAAGATTTTATAAATGATTAATATTTTAGAAATAATACAAATATTATAATACAAATTTTAGAAATAATAGAGATTTTAGAAATAATTAATTTTTTATTTTATTTTTTTATTAATAATAAAGATTGTATTAATAATAAAGATTTCAGAAATATAAAAGATTTTAGAAATAGTTATTTTCATATATTAAATATTTTTAAAAAGAATACAAAATATTATTTATTTTATTAATAATAAAGATTTTATTAATAATAAAGAATTTAGAAATAATAAAGATTTTAGAAATATATTTTTTTCATAATAAAGATTTTAAAAATAATTGAGAATTTTTATATTATTTACTACATTTAGGTTCAGTACTGTCCCACATGGCCACACATCTCAATATACTCCCTATGTACAATGTCCTGAGACTAATCCTTCCATGCTGTGTCCAGGTCTGGTGAAGTTCCACAAGGTGGCCCTGAGCGAGCTGGAGTCTGACGTGGACAGTGGCAGTAACTGTCTGGACAACCAGAGCATCCTCAGCTTCTCCACCTCCGTGCTGGAGACCTGTGTGGGTCAGGTCCGGGAGGCCATTGGTGTGGAGAGCCACCTCCAGTCTGACAACATCAGCATCAGGTAACTACTCCTCTGTAGCTCGTGACTTCTAGAAACAGTTGCCATGTAGGTTGCTGTTGTATACTGTAGCTGTTAATTATAAACACAGGTAAAGACAACTCACTCTGCCATAAGGGTACAATTTGCCAGCTGGATAAATTTATGGTATTATGGGAAGAGTAGTAGATACAAGTTTAGCTTGGGAGTTCTCACTTCCCTGGGGGAAAATGCTATAGCACAGGCCAACAGCATCAGGTAACTACTCTATAGTACAGGCCAGAAGCAGTATTTCTGTATATTGTATAACCATTATGAAAGACCATCAGATGACCACTCAGTTTTCCAGTTTTACCACACTCGAATGTGTATTGTTGACAGGTCTGGAGGTGTGCGGGGCAACCTCATGCAACACAGCGGGTCTGAGAGTGAGAACGATGACGTCTTCCAACACCAACTGGAGGAGATAGGAGACCGCCTCATCGCCGAGAATGACCACACCGGCTTCCTCCGCATGGTGAACCGCGGCCACTCCTTCAACACGTCGTCCTACAGCATCAACAGCATCCTCAGCCTGTCCAGCGCCCTCAGTGCATCAGGATGTGCCAACTTCACTCCACACAGGAGCAGCATGAAGCAGCAGAAGAATGGCAAACACTCGGCTCTGGCGGCGTTGTATCAGTTCCTGATCGGTCCCATGGAGGACACTCTTAAGTCTCTCAGTCAGAAGGGATCAGAGCCACTCGACCTGATCCTGGTGCTTCAAGGAGATCTGTACTTGATTCCATTTCTTATGTTAAGAAAGGAACAAGCCGAAGAGTATTTGTTCGAGAGGTTTAATCTCATCATTGTGCCATCTGTGACTGCCCTGCAGAACACTGAGAAGGTGGACAGACAGGGCCGACCCCTCATTGACTCCTCGGGGGCTCTGGTTGTGGGCAACCCCAAACTGACGTCCCCTATATGTCAGCACTGGCAGCTACATGAGATCCCCGGGGCCGAATATGAGGCAAGGATCGTCAGTGAACTACTTTCGTGTCGGCCTCTCATCGGTGCCGAGGCTACGAAGGGAGCTATCCTTCATCAGATCGAGCAGGTGGAGGTCATCCACTTCGCCACACACATATCCTGGAAACTCTCCTCCGTCGTCCTCTCTCCCGGTGAGCTGGCTTCGTCCGGTGGGAGGTTCACCACCATCGACTCGGACAGCAGTGGCGGCGAGATGGACTCTTTCGATGGACCCTCGCTCTCGGAATACCTCTTCACGGCCGCAGACATCCTCAACCTCAAGCTCCATGCCAAGCTGGTGGTGCTGAACTCGGCCTACACCAACGACCGGGCGGGGAGAGTGAACACAGATGGAGTCATAGGACTGACCCGAGCCCTGCTGTCCGCCGGGGCTCAGTGTGTTCTTTTCTCTCTGTGGCCGGTTCCTGACCAGGCCTCAAAGCTTCTGATGAGGACGTTCTACACAGCTCTACAGGACAGTCAGCGAGTCACCAAATCTCTGTCCATGGCCATCAAGACTGTGCAGTGCACCAAGCAGTTCTCTCATCCCTCCAACTGGGGCGGCTGGGTGCTGGTGGGCAACGACATCCGACTCAGCAGCAAGGTGGCACAGATGGGGCACGCCATGTGCGAGATCCTGCAGTCTCCTACTCAGTGTCGAGAGTCCATGAGAGTTCTCCTGCATCTGGTGAGTAGATTGAATGAATGAATGAATTGATGCTTTTATGTCAAAGCGGGAATATTTCACCTATACGCGACGACTTTTGAGTAGATGTCATGAGGTATTCATAGCTAAGAGAAGTAATGCTGCTTCATATTCCTGTTTGGGTAATGTGCCATTATGTGATCAGGATCTAATGTCCTTGGACTATTAGTTATTGAAACATATGTTCAGACTTTACAGAGAAATTTTGAAACAAATCATCTTTGAGACAAATTGAGGACGTTTGGTATTGTGGAAATTGTGTAAGAATGTCACTATACTTCATCAATGGTGGATGCAACCTTTTTTTCACAGTATGGTGGGAAGTGCTCTTGCAAGTGATGAAATGACTTGTTCCATGGGCATCATGTCCTACAATATTTTATATTTTTTAGAATTCTTAGATTTTGCTTGTGTATTCACGTCCCCACACCTTCTGTCTAGCCCTATCTGTACATCATGAATGTATTGTTTCCAGATCGAGAAGTCGATACAACGCATCATGCAGGGCACTAAGAACTCCATGTACACCACGTACCAGAGCATTGAGAACAAGGTAGGAGGAGTCAATGGATGGAAGGACCTCCTACAGGCTGTGGGCTTCCGCTTTGAGGTGGCAGGGAATGGTCTGCCTCCAGCGGTCTTCTTCCCCCAGTCAGACGCCGGAGACCGTCTCTCCCAAGCCAGCACAAACCTGCAGGCTCTGCTAGGTACGTAGTCCTGAGAGTTACTTTAAGAGGTTCTGGAGGTGCGACTAGCTTCTTCCTGTATGAATCTGAGTAACTTTAAGGTAAATTTACTCCAACTGTAACCATAGTTCATGGCTAATGCTGAAGTCAAGGTTACCAAAGAGATAGTCTGATTTTCACTGGAGAACCCATCCCTTCTCAAAAGTACAAGGATTTCTGTACAGCTGGCTTCCAGACGTTATTTTCTTGTGGTTAGCTCTTCTCTAGTATTTCCTGTCTTGTTGAAGTCGAAGTCTAAGGTTAACCTAACCAACAGTTGATCCATTTGCTCCCAAATTACATGTACTGTGAACTTACAATTAGCTGAGGCAATTGGGATGAAGCCTACTTGAGCTGTAGGACTTGTATGAATTGTAGAGATGGGCATAGTATCTTCCATATTTTGTATTTTCCATATTTTGTATTGAACATATTTCCACCGATCTCTAGTAATGTTAATTGACTAGTGTACCCAGAACTACTGTCTGCATCAGAATAAATGACATAGACATACATTATGCTGTTCCTTTGTTGACAGGACTGCCTCCAAGTTCTCTGACTGCTCTGTCCAAGTTCATCACCAACTACGACGTGGGACAAGCACTAATCGCTGTTGTAAGTACACAACTCTTCACAATTAAGAAACAAGAAAGCACATACACAGCTAGCAAGGGGTGTACTGGGATGAGCGATGTAAGGGACATAACTCTACTCCTCACCATTGTCATCAATGAACGACATCCTTCCTTTCTATTTCGATACTTACTTCTAAAACACACTCGAATAGTCCCGCAATTCCCCCAGATATAGCCATCTATT